>PVJA010006945.1:10415-70897 GCA_004027025.1 Myocastor coypus | reverse complement strand
AAAAAAAAAAAAAAGTAATGTGGATTTAGAAAGGTTAATGTTTAGTTTGATCAATCTTATATACTTATATGTATTAATCTAAACTGATCCGATGATGAAAATATGTAATATAACCATTGTTAAATTTAAACAATAAAAGAATTGGAAAAAAAAAAAAAAAGAAAGAAAATTTAGCCTGAGAGTGTGACCAACTGGAGCCAATTAGATCTTGAAGGTAGAAGGGGCCTCAACTGACGCTGCTGCTACCACCCATAAAGATGTTTGCCCATGGTGAGGGGTTTACATGCTTTGAAGCGAGACTAGGCAAGGGTGTACAAGGCTGTCACTCTTTGTCTCAATCACCTGAAGTGGCAGTTTCTATAACCATTTCTCAGTGACTGAGCCTGGGCAACAAATCAAGCAGAACTGCCCTGGAGATAGCAGTGGTAGGTGGATGAGAGGTTTTCTCACATATTTTGGAGTAGGATCGCACTGCTGGTATTATGGTCTGAAGTGTTAGAACCCCCACCCCCACATTCCTTTTCGGAGGGGAGGGTGCAGTGGGCTTTATTGATAGTGTGCAATGGTAGCGAGCCAGGGCTCCCAAAGCTCCTCCCCTTCTAGGGGGCCTGGGATGAACCCTGTGAGGGGGAGATTCTGTTTTGGGGCTGAGTAGGTCAGTGACTTCTATAGCGTGGCCTCTCTGTCCCTCTGGACTCACTGGGTTGTGGGACGGGGGGCACACTTACTCCTTGGAGACCATGTGGACTATGAGGTCAACCACCCTGTTGCTATAGGCGAACTCATTGTTATACCAGGAAATGAGCTTGAGAGAGTGGTCATTCAGGGTGATGCCAGCATTAAAGTCACAAGACACAACCTAGTCCTCAATGCAGTGATATTAAGAAGTGGGACTTTTGAGAATTGATTAGGTCATAAATTAATGCACTTACAGAAAAGGTGCAGGGAGGCTCATTAGCCCTTTCCACCATGTAAAGGTGCACGGAAGTTACAATCTATAAGAAATGGCCTCTCTCTGGACCTTAAATCTGCTAGCACATTAATCCTGGACCTCTCAGACTCCACAACTCTGAGCAAAAAATGTCTATTATTTATAAATTTCCCAGTCTAAGACTTTTGTTCTAGCAGTTCAACTAAGACAGGAGAGCAAGCAAAACCTTTAGTTAAGGACAGAGAATTTGGCTGGGGACAGTGAGGTGATAGGCCCGGTGGCTGGCCAAGGGCAATAGCAGTTCCAAAGTTAGGGAGGAAGAAATTCACATAGCCACTCGGACAAAGGTATAGGATGGGCAACACTGGATGTGGAAGGCGCCTTGGGGTGGCTGAGGAATTCTTGAGGACACATAAACTGGACTTTCAAGGGATAACTAATATACAGATTAATTTGACATCATGTGGCCCCACAGAGGGAGAAACACTGGGATGTTGAAACTCTAATTGGATAATGAAACATAGGTTTTTTCATTGTGACCTGACTACAATGATGTAAAAACAAAAATAGTATTGCTTTCATGTCTTCAAGAAGCTTTCAAAATTCTTGCTCTTCCTTCTCTGTCCCTTCAGAGCCGGTTCTATAGGGACTGCTACCTTTTCTATGCATCAGGCCAATAGGATATGACACATGGGTTAGACACTCTCTGGAACACAACATGTGATGCTCCCAACCTAAGGGAGGAGAGGTTTACTTTGATTCATGTCTTAAGTGCACAGTCCACTGGCTCCAAGGCAGGAAGGTGTGGCAGAGGTGCATACTAAAGGGAAAACTACTCACATCATAGTGTCTGGGAAGGAGAGAAAAAAAGGAATGGCCATATCCTACCAGCTCGTGGCCCCGGGGACCTGCTGCATTCTTGCCTGCACATCGTGACCCCATGAATCAAACACCCCTCAAAAGATCCACCCACCTCTTTGGAAGGCATATCCAGTTATAAACAAGAACAGTGATTTTGTATCCAGCCAACTTGCCCTTCAAGTATCAAAGTGAAAGGAAAACAGTCTCAGCATGTAATAACTCAAGGAGAACTGTACAAATGTGCTGCTGTGTTCTTTAAGACGATGAGCTTTGTCTAACCAAAAGATAATTGGGAAAATTTAGCAAACATTCTGGTAGGGAACATATAGTTTATGAAGCAATTTTATTGTATGATGAAAATTTATTATTCAATTGCTGTGGGAGTGCGGACTGAAGAGTAATGTGTATATATTATGCCCTAGAAAGGTAAAACTTACGAGGTACTGAAGGAAAAAGGGAGGGAAGAGATGAGATCAACAAATTAGAAAGTAGAATAGCCTAACTGACAACTATGTAGCTAATAGGTCAAGGATAAGATTACAGGTAGATACACCAGATGGTAAAATGTTCAGCAATGTGGGGATTATGAATACTATATAAATGCAAAGATAAGCACTAGAACAAATATGCTAGCATCCTAAAATTCAAAAAGAAGTGAAAAAGTGGCAAGTAAAATGTGCCAACTTAGGAAGGAGATATAAGCATAACAGATACATAATTACAAATTAAAATGATACTTGGGCTAAACATATGAGATCAATAAATGGAATGCATTTGACTGGCTTGTCTTGTTTCCTTGTTATAATGACAACTGAGCCTGTTTTTAGGTGAGCCCATATGGCTAGAGCTGACCCCACGCTGTGTCTTCAAACCATCAAACATAGCCATTCAAAGCCTCAAAAGGGTTTCTCCCTGTCTTATTTTGCCCATGGTCCCTTTATGTTTTTATTCTTTTTGTACTAGGAATTGAACTCACAATCTCATGCATGCCAGACAGGCACTGTGCCAATGTGTTATGGCACTGTGTTATGTCTTCAACCCTCTCGTGGTCTTAATAAAGTTGTTAAAGGAGTTTCTCTTTACTCTCCCATAAGCAAGTACAGCTCAGACAGTGCAGCTAAGGTAAGGGCTGAGGAGCAGAGGCCCAGTATCCTGAGGGCTTTGTCTAGAGTTGCCAGTGCATTTATGAGGCAGCAGAGGCCAGCAGGGACAGCCCAGTGCATGACATACACAGGGCACATTCCTCCACCCTGTGGGGCTGGCCGTGGGCCACCGAGCTTCCCCAAGGAGATTTCCAGAGGTTTGAAAATTCCTTCGAGACACCTGCAAGTTTGGTTTTGTTTGGTTCTGCTCTTCTCTGTATTCTCTTACCATGCTTTTCCAGACTGGGGAACTTTTCCTTTTAAGGGACTATGGGAGAATTGTTTCACAGGCAGCTGAGCAAAGCTCTTACTGGTCAAACAGGAAGGGAGGGCCTTCTGTGTGTGAGAACTTTAAACCACCATAAAAAGGTTGTTTGCTTTATTACTTTATCACAAAGAAGGAACAAAACTCACCACAAGCAGAAATAACCACATACAGAAACAAACAAAACTGCACAATACTTTTATAGGATTAGTTCTTAATTCCTTTATTAGATTCAGGTTGGTGTTTCACAATAGCTGTATGTCATTACTAATTCAGATGAGGGTCAAGCCCTTGGAAGAAGGAGCTGTCCTTTCTTAGCCCAGCCATGAAAATGCACATTTGCCCAGGAGCTTTCAGGAAATGAAGACTGATACGAAAGAAATTAGCCTAATGGCAGTTCAGTCAGGAAGCTTAAAATAAGCTTAGCTATTGTCATCTTCCTTTTTAGACTGATTTTCTTTCCCAGCTGTGATATGAACACTCTTATGAGAGGGTTGGAGCTGGAGGGGGAGGTGAAAGGAAGCAAACCGTAGAAAACTTCTGAGCTGATGGACACCACTCAAGCTCTGTAGGTCAAATGAAATCCTTAAAGCATTGTGACTTTTGAAAACTGCCATATTTCTCCCAGCTTTAGTATTACTTTACTTTTTCACATACTAACATATGCAAGATTAGAGAGTCAAACCTGTGGCCAGCTGCTGAGCTTAGGAGTGGGGGGCTAACATGATGGCCAGTGACTGGGGCCAGACAAATCTCAGCCAGCTCCAGAGTTATGCTCTTGCCATTTCTGTTCTGTTACTTGCACTGGTGGCAATACATTGTTAACTGAGGTTCAGGTTTCTAATTGTCACTGAAAATGTTTTCTCCAATATTACACTGCTTTACTATACTGAAACAAAAGTCACTATGTGTGCATAACAGAGCCTGGAATATTATATGCCAAGCATAGAACTACTGATCTTTTTTACATCACAGTGGATAAATGAAACAGTTTCAAAAGCAAGACAAATTTGGTATGAATTCTTTATGTGTCATAATAACAGCTTACTATTCAGGCTCCAAAGTCCATCGACTTCTAGTTATGTGGACATTAGAGAAATGATTATTGAAACAACACTGAAATTCCACCTTATCTCAGAATCAGTGGCTATCATCAAGAAGTCAATAATAAATTCTGGAGGGGCTTTGGGGGAAAAGGAACACTTCTCCATTGCTGGTGGGAGTGTAGCCTGGGTACAGTCACTGTGGAAATCAGTATGGAGATTCCTCAAAACCTAAGATTAGAGATCCCATTCAAGCCAACTATTCCCCTCCTGGGTATTTTTCCAAAAGAAGTGAAAACATACCACGGTGATATATATATATATATATATATATATATATATATATATATATATATGCACCCATGTTTATAGCAGCACAATTTGTCATAGCTATATCTTGGAAACAATCCAAATCCTTAATAACTGAGGAATGGATAAAAAAAGGTGTTTTTACGCAATGGAGTATTACTCAGTTATAAAAAAGATAAATTTGATGTTTTATAGATAAATGGATGCAACTCGAGAGCATACCATAAGTGAAATAAATTAGACCCACATGTGTAAACACTGGGTCTTGCTAGTGTAAGAACCTGAAAGAGTAAATAAAATCAGAAAGGCACAATAAAAGATAGTTACATTTAAGAAGGAAAAACAGAATTGTAACTTTAATCAAAGAGGAAATGTCAATAAACTACCAAGATTCCCCATGAAATCAGGGCCAGCCAGATAGCTCAGTAGATTAAAGCACCTGCTTAGGTAGACTCAGGGGCTGGGGGTTTGGTCCCCAGCCTGCCATGCTGGCTCCAAGACAGCATGCTGAGACTGGGCGTGGTGGTGCACATCTGGAATCCCAGCACTTGGGAGGCTGAAAAACAGTAAGAATCATTTTGAGTCTGATCTAGGGAAATCCTGTAGACCATGTGCTAAAAAAAAAAAAAAAAAAAATTTCCATGATGCCTTCATATTACATTGTCAGTTGTAAATGTGCTCAAGAGATCAAGCCCCTAAGCATGACCCAAAAGTGTGACATCTCCATATGGCTGTGGATAAGAGCAGATGTTTAACATGACTTGGAAGAATATGTACTCTCAGATTGTGAAGTGGGCTATAGTTAAGCCATGGAAATGAAAGTGATATATAGTTATGTGGACAAATAAATATTCAGATGTTCTCCATCTACCTCTTCCTGTCTTTTTCTTCTTCTTTCCTTTTTTTTTTTTTTTTTTTTCCCCAGCCTTCCTTCTTTTTCCCTCCTACTGGAAGGCTGTGATTAAAGCGATGGAGCATCAGGTAATCGTCTAAATCTTAGAATAGGAAAATAGGACACGTGTCAGGCTGCTTAAGGCAGCTGTTGAGGGATGAAGAAATGAGTCTGATTTGAAAAATCAAGATTACTGAGTCTTTTTAGAAAGGATAGTCATGAGAGGAAATCACTGTTAAAATCAAGGGCGAATAAAAACATCATCCCCCAAGGCCAGGTTCTTCTTAGTTATGTCTAGTAGATGGAGAAAGAGGAAGTCTTCGGTTTGTGAACGTGGTAAGATGCTTGTACACAACAGTGAATGGCCGCATCAAAAGATGAGATAATGGAGTTTGTGCACTTGGGATTTACACTTCAAGCCGCAAGAGGTCTTGCCACCTCATTTAGCCATTGCTGAATGGCTTCCTTCGTAGGTAAGATAAACAGGCTCATAATGTAGAAGTAATCTATAGACCGAGGACTGGTTTCCAGATGTGAATGCTGATGCTAATGTAGGGCTTTTCATCAAGCATGTCCCTGCCTCAGGGACTTTGTGCTTGTTGTTCCTTTTACCCAGGCTTTTCTTTCTTTCTTTCTTTCTTTCTTTCTTTCTTTCTTTCTTCCTTCCTTCCTTCCTTCCTTCCTTCCTTCCTTCCTTTTATGGCCAGCTCAGCCTGCCCTGGGGGGTGGGGCTGGTGCAGCATGTGGTGCCAGGAATCGAACCTCAGTCCCTCTGGTTGCCTAAGCTTGCCTCAGCAGGCACTTTAGACCACTGAGCTATCTTGTCGGCCCAGAGCTATTCTTTCTCTACATAGCCATATGAGTTTCTTCTTCTCTCACATTTTTGCTCAGATTTCAGTTTCTCAGTAAGATCCTCTCTGACCACTGTAGGTGAGAATATGCCATCCCAAAATATGCCTCTTTGGCATAAAAATTAATTTGAGCTGGTTATTTTGAGAGACTCCAGACATAGGAGAAGCTCAAAAATAGACTAGATGTTGCCCTTTGGTAGGGGAAATTTGCATCTCTAAGCAAAATACCCACGTAATTCCCTCAGTGGGAAGTAAGAATGACACCAGAACACTAGATTTCCTCACCAGTGGAGGAGGTTCTGACATGGACAAACAAAAGAAATCTTGCCCTTGATTTTGATGGTTTTCCTGGCAGCCTCTCCATAGCTGTCCCTCAACATCTTTTTTTCCTTATTGAAATTGATAGTGTATTTTAAGTCCCCTTTTTGAAGTTTACTCATTTTCTCTAGGTGTTTCCCTGTACAGATAAGGTATTTGTGTTCACAACCTCTCCTGTTTTACTATTGTGAGCCTGTCTTTTGGTGTAGGAATCTTTCTCAGCTAATAAATCACAAAACTGAAGGGAAAAAACTCACTTTTTTCCACCTATCATCCCTATTTTTGTTTGTTTGTGGTACCAGTGATTGAACTCAGGATCTTGCTCTTACCAGACAGGTGCTTATGCAGCCTAACTATCTCCCTGGTCCCTTCTATAATCCCTATTAATAATTATAAAGTGCCTGCTTAGGCAGAGCATTGTAGCAGGGGTTGGATTCCTGAGAAGCCATGCCGATCCAGCCCAGGGGCGCACTGAGCCAGCAATGGAGAGTGGGCATGGTGATGCACATCTTTAATCTCAGCACTTGGGAGGCTGAAAACAGGAGAATCACTATGAGTTTGACCTAGGTAGTGAGACCCTGTTAACTCTGTCCTAAATTATATATATAATATATATAATATATATATTCTTACTGCTCCTCACTGGTCTTCTCTACATTGTTTACTATAGAATTTATTACTGAGGCATTGTATAATTTTTTCCCCTCCCCTTTCTACTTAACTAAGTCCTTCAATGTAAGCACTACTGCAGGTAGTTATTGTTTCTTTGTTTGCTGCTCTGTTCTTTCAGGGAAATAATTAAGACAAAATCTTCCTCTATAGTATTAAACTTCTCTATCAGTAGAAGGGAGAAAAAAATGGTCTCGGTGTGATCTGATCTACCTGGGGAGAATGGGTGGCAGGAATGAGGGAAAGACAGATAAGAAGACAAAAGCTGGGTTAGGTGGAGGGGAGATAATCCCCCAGCAACAATATGGATATCTATTTGTACCTTTACAAAGTTAGTAGCAAGTGACACAGGTTGCTTAGTGACTAGCAGCTGATGTTAACCAATCAGGATGTGTATCTCAGGACTGAGGTAGCTTGTCTGCTTTGGGCTCTGAGATCTAGTCCCATGTACACACATTTGACCAATTTTCTAACTTCCACAGCTCCCAGCAAAATATAATTTTGTCATTTAGGGGACATTGATACCATATCAGAAATCTTTTCACCCAGTGATAACAAAAATTTAGAATCAGGCCAGAAAGTCTGAAAACAGACAAAGGTTTTAAGAAGGAAGAGAAAGTTGAAAGGGACTTTAGATTAAGGCAAAGAGCTGAAGGGGGCACACCCTCTGGGAGTAAGGCAGGCTGGCCTGTTAGCAGGGATGAGGGCCAAGGGCTTGCTGGGTAAGGCTGGGGTCTGGCAGATCAGCTGGTCAGTTCTGGCTCTGTGAAGTGACGTGGAATGAAGGAGAAAGTCTGCTTCCCTTGGGATCCTTGCTCCCACTTGGGCCTGCCCTCCTCATGGCCTGCCCTGCCCATAGAAGCTCTGCTGGAAGCAACAGTGACTATAATTATAAAGCAACGGCTGGATACTAGTAGGTTCCATTCTGGGGGATCCAGAAAAAGCTGTAAAACTGGCAGTTGAATAATGTCCCTGGAAATGTTGAAAATACTTTACTCTTACCTTGGTGTTTTCCTTAGCCTTGAAGGAGAATAAAATAGGATAGGTAAAACTGAAGGCTAATTAACTTTATTTCACCAGTTTTTAGACACTCTTTTTCTTAAAAAAAAAAAAAAAATCCAAAGCAGTATGATAGAAGGGTAACAAATGTTAACATATTGCATATTGTTTTCATTCTTTTTAAAGAGAATAAAAACAGTTAAAAAATTAGAAACAGAATTTCGCTACTAAACAAAATGAAAGGAATTCAACAATGTTTATTATATTGCATATTCTCTTCAAATTAGTGA
Organism: Myocastor coypus; assembly: GCA_004027025.1. Lineage (NCBI taxonomy): Eukaryota > Metazoa > Chordata > Mammalia > Rodentia > Myocastoridae > Myocastor > Myocastor coypus. Next base: position 62,327 of record PVJA010006945.1, on the reverse strand, counting down.
TTCAGATTATCAGATATAAGCAATGCAAAATTGGTCAAAAAATTGAAAAGGAAAAAAAGTTAACCATTAGCTGCTCCTCTCAATACACAGGCAGAAATCAGACACCTTTTAAGCAATGCACCTGGTATGCAGAAAGCTGAAAAGGGCTGTGATTCAAAGATTAAGGGAAGGGCCGGCGGCGGTATAGCTCAGTGAACTAAGCGCTTGCTTACGTAAGCGCAGGGGTTATGGTCAGATCCCTGGCATGGCACACTGCGCCAGTCCCACCCTCTGGGCACGTTGAGTGAGCGATGGAGTCCCGGGCTTGGTGGTGTATGCCTGTAATTCTAGCACTAGGAAGGCAGAAATCAGGAAGATCACTCGGAGTCCGACCTGGATGGACAAAGGAGAGAAAACACAGGTATGCCTACCAGTGTGCGCATGCGCACAAACGCCACATGCACCATGCAGCTCCTGCTTCATGTTACGTCAGAGAGGTCAGATGATTGAAGTTTAGGTACCCACCTGTTGGTGGAGAGGGAAAGGGAGGATAAGGAGAGCTTTAGGGGGATGTTAAGTGATTTTTCAGAGGAAAGATGAAGCTGTAGGCAGTGGGGGTGGGGGCAGTTCCTAGGTCTGTAGAGTGGTGTTGAGCTTTCAGTCTTTTCCTTGGTGATGAGCTTTTCTTAGTTAATGGCATTTCAGGAAGAAGACTGAGGCAACAGAGCTGTTCGAGGCAGATCAGGTCTGTAGGTAGAGAAAGGCCTCGTCTGCCACTGCTCCCCAGGGGCTCTCAGCAGGAAGTTCAAGGTAGCATATAAGATGATAGCAAAGACAGATACCTCAACTTTTCACTAAATGTAGGATCAAACCAGCATGGGCTGCACTCTGAGCTCTGCACTCACTCAACTCCATAGCCCAAATACAACTGTGAAACTGTCTCGATCTTTCATATCTGTAGCTATAGCCATGCATTATATGGTTAATTTTTCCACTTCGGAGTGAAGTTAGCTCCGTGTATGCCCAGAAGTAGAAGCCACTTTCCTTAGTGATTGCATTTCAAAGAGGGAGCTCTTACGTTCAAAGGAAACATCTTGAAGTGTACGATTGCAAAGAGGCTTATTTAGTCATTAAAAAGATTAAAATACATCGGAAATAGACAGAGAAAGAAATTCTAAATTAAAAAAGAAGGGAGAAGAGTCTTTTTTTCCATGTGGCGAACTGAACTACTATTTTTAATTTGTACCTGCTTTTACATACCCTAGCATTTAGAACCACAAATACAACAGATGCTCATTACATATTCACAGAGCTAATGAATAAGTGCTGGACACTGGTGTGGTTGTGTGAATGCCTAGCCTGTACCTTCAGCCACCATCTATGTTATGTTCTGTGTGAAAATAGTTCCATAGGGCCCGGCAGGATGGCTCAGTGGTCTAAAGCGCCTGCTTAGGAAAGCTTAGGCGACTTCAGGGACCGAAGTTCGATCCCCAACACTATATGCTGTGCCAGCCCTGCCCGCAGGGCAGGCTGAGCCGGCCATAAAAATAAATAAATAAACAAACAAAAGTTCTAAAACAAGAAAAAAAATAAAAAATAAAAAATAGTTCCATAAGACATGGATCGGTGGTTTTGTTTTTGACTTATGTGACATCTATGCTCTCTGTAATTTTTTCTTTTATTTTCTACTAAAAAGTGATTGACATACATTTATATGCAGTAAAAGTAATCTTTTAAATAGATTCTGAACTTTAGCAAATATATGACCATCACCTCAGTCACTATATTAGTTACTGTCCTCATTGCTGGGACAAAGTATTCAACATCAAAAGTTAATGGGGAGAGGAAGGTGTCTTTCACTCAGTTTGTGCAGTTTCCGCCTCTAGTGCACTGGCTCCAAGGCAGAGTAGAGAGCAGCAGTTCAGGCAAGCAGAAGATAGCAAAAGCATCAGGAGCAAAAGGGATGCGCAAGCCGCTTTTCATCCCATGTACCGTATTCAGGCTACCCGCCCTAGGGCAGGTACAGCACTCATACCCCCAGTCCCAGCGCTAGGCACTGAACCAATGACGGACTCTAGTTCCAGCTACCTAGGAGAAGCTTTCTCCCTATGATCATATGAGGTTTTGGGGGCCATCAAGACACAAACTATGACAGTCATGATATAGAACATTGCCCAACTCTGAGACTGCTCCACCCCCAAGCCTTGGCTGTTAACCCTTCTTGTACTTGCAGAATGGCATGCACTTACTGGCTTCTAGATTTCGCTTGTCCCATGATGCTATACAAATGGAATCACATAATACATAGCCTTTGAAATCTGGTTTTCTTTCCTTAATGCTTATTCTATTCATCCATGCTGTTGTATGCTCCACTAGTTCATATTTTTACTTATTTTCTATTATTTTATTATTTTTAATGTATTTAATACAGGGTCCTCAGGGTCTCACTACATAGATCAGACTCATAGTGATCCTCCTCTTTTCAGCCTCCCAAGTGCAGGGATTACAGGCATGCGCCATCATGCCGAATCTCATTTGCCATCTCAATGGCCCTGGGGGCAGGGCTGGCACAGCATGCAGAGGATCAACCCTGGCCACTGCACTCTGCCTAAGCAGGTGCTTTAGTTTGCTGAGCTTTCTGGCTAGCCCTAGCTCATGTTTTTACTGCAGAAAAGTACTCCATCCTATAATTATCACAATTTGTTTGTCCATTCATTTACTGCAGATCATTTGGGGCTATTTCTCTTTTGGGGCAATGTCAGTAAGGTGTTTTAAACTTTTTTGAGAACAAATGGACTCATCAGGTTGCTTTGGCCAGCCTTGAGCTCACGCTTCTCCTTCCTCAACCTCCCAGGTAGCTGAGACTGCAGACGCAGGTGCTGGGCTCAGCTGACTTTAGGCATTTCTGTTCTAATGTTTGTGTACACACAAGTTTCGATTTCATTTGGGTAAATATCAGAGTGTGAGATTGCTGCCTGCATGGATAGGTATATGCCACTGCCTGACTGAGGAGATGAGGAGGCAGCCACATGTGGCCAGAAGGAGGGTCCTCACCATGGTAACCAGATGGAAGCTCTGTTTCAACATCCGACTTCTGGAATCAGAAATCAGTCTCTGCTCTTTAAACTACATACTCTAGGGTATTTTGTTATAAGAGCTTTGAATGACTAAGTCAGTAAAGTCTTTTGTTTGGTTTTGGTTTTGATTTTTTTTTAATTTTATTTATTTTCTTGTTTCAGAACTTTTACCTGTTTTTTTTTTTTTATGGCTGGCTCAGCCTGCCCTGAGGGCAGGGCTGGCACAGCATGTGGTGCCAGGGATCGAACCTCGGTCCCTGAAGCCGCCTAAGCTTTCCTAAGCAGGCACTTTAGATCACTGAGCCATCCTGCTGGGCCCTTGGTTTTGATTTTTTTGAGAGTCTTATTATATGGTTGAAGCTGGCCTTGAACTCACTTTGTAGCTGAGATCAACCTTGAACTCATTAGGACCCTCCTGCCTCAATCCCTGAGTGCTGGGGTGAAAGGCATGTTCCACCACACCCAGATTAATAGAGTTTTAATTTTATAAGAAAGGCTTCCTAACACTTTCCCAAAGTTGTGGCACAATTCTGCACTCAACTTGCAGTGTCTGGGGCTCCGGGTGCCTTGGCACTGTCATTAACACTGCCTGCTTCTCTCTCTTTCCAGTGTTAGCTGTTGCAACAGGTGTGCCGTGGTTTTAATTTGCACCTTCTAATTACTGGCGATGTTGATCTTTTTATGTTTAATAGAGCTTTAAACCAATCTAAATGGATTTCTTTACTGCAGGGTTACCGAAGTCTTCACTCTATTAATGCACAGTGTGAATCCCCATAGGCCCATAGCTGAGAACTCTTTTCCCAAGGTCAAGTAAAGTTTACAAGGCTAGAATTCCAGTGAGGCCATTTCAGCAAATGCTGACCTACATATTGAAGAGATTTGCAAGATGCCACCAAAATGTGGCACTTTGGCATGAAGATTATTTAGGGCTGAAAACTAAGAATCAGTAAACGTAGGAAAAATTCTCTACTCTTTTCCTTGCATAAAATCAAGGCCTAAGGTCTTCCTTCTGATGGCACAACTTCTGATGTCAAGCTCTGAAATTAGTTTGCATAAGCAAACCTTACTGTGATAACCTTCAGGTGAGCATGGTAGTGCATGCCTGTAATTTCAGTACTCAGGAAACTGAGGCAAGAAGATCCCCATGACTTCAATGCCAGCCTGGACTGTACAGTGAGCTCAAGGTCAGCCTGAACTATACAATGAGACCTTGTCTTAAAAAATAAACAAAAAATAAAATAAATGACATAACATAATTTTGGTTGGACATTGTGGCACATCCTGTGATGGAAAGATAAGGAGGGAGGATCGCTACAAATGCAAGACCAGACTGACTGAATGAGAGAGAGAGAGAGAGAGAGAGAGAGAGATAGGAAGAAGATGAAGAAGGAAGAGGAGGAGGAGGAGGACAGGGGAGGGGCGATGGGAGGAGAGAAGAGGAGGGGGAAGGAGAGGGGAGGAAAGGGGGAGGGAGAGAAAGGAGAGGGAGAAGAGCACACCCTCCTCCCAGAGGAGAGGAGAGGAGGGGAGGGGAGGGGAGGGGAGGGGAGGGGAGGGAAGGGGAGAGGAGAGAGGACAGGAGAGGAGAGGAGAGGAGAGAAGAGAAATCTAAAATAACCTTTATCTTCTACTAGTCCCCCTCTGTATTTCCTAGGCTCCTTCCCACAGTTAATTGTCCCTTGAAGTCAAAGCCCCCTTTCTTTTTTAAATGGTATGTAAGTCCCTGACTAACCACTCTTTCAAGTCTTTCCTGTGAGCTATCATGCATATAAAAATAGTAAAAAGACTTTAGATTCTTTTTAGTTGACTGGAGTCAGTTACGTGCACAGAACACGCAGGACAGAGGACATATTTTCCTGCTTAACATGCTGAAATACACACTCTTCTGTACAGAGCAGGTCACCTGTTTCCAATCAGCTCACCCAGCATTACCTCCTTTTTGTGTTTACTGATGACAGCAATGCTTTTGGGCTATGAACTCTGTTTCTACAAAGCTCTGCTCTTGTCCTTCCATCTGCTCAGAACGCCTTCTTTCCCTGGGCTCCCTTCACCTATTTAGCATCTACAATTTGGCTCATGTTTCTTTAGACCACAGTGATCTTTATCCAACTTCCCTTGTGAGTGAGCCAGTGGTAGGGATTTGTGATTGGACTCTGCCTTCTTTTTTATGTATTTCCCCAAAGTGACACTGCTCCATTTTTCTAATTGTTAGTGGAAGTTCTTGTCGAAGATTTTTCCTACATGTGCTGTCAAAGCAAGCACATTGTCCAAGACTTTTTATAAAATCTTTGATGCACTGATCTTTGTTCATGGCAACTTCTTAGATGTACTTGTTGGATTTATATAAAATAAATCAGCAAGGCATTGATTTCAGTTCTCTGGACTTAGCCAGGAATGAAGAATAAATGTCAAAAATAGAGCTTTGTTCATGGTTTCTGGCTAGATGGGGACAAAAAATCTTATTGAAAATACAAAGCTCAAATCTTGGGATCCTGGAACTTGTTGATGAAACTAGAAGTTTCTGGCCAAGCCCATCAACAAAATCCCCAAACCACTTTTCTTTTGATGCATTGTTCATTAAATCAAGGAATTAGAAATTAGATCATGTAGCCCAACTTTGTCTCTAAATTAGATTACATCACAGTGGAGCCCAGGACTTTCAGATTTTTGTGTCCCTCCCTCCTTACTTTAATTCTCTTGCTGCCTCAGTAAACTTCCCACACCCAGGTCCTAAACTGGAAGGATTAACTGGGTCAGACAGATGGGAGGTCAGGAACAGTCAGGTGTTTCCAGGTGACTGCCAAGGGTAGTAACAGCTACTGTCCCATGTCTTAGACTTTGTGAAACACCTCAGACCAGTGACACCATCAAACTGAGAGGAACAAGATTGTATCCTGTTACACAGTGACTGAGTCCTACAGCTTCCTGTCCTTTCCAAAAGTATATATTGAGCTGGGCATAGTGGCACGGTCCTGTAATGGCAGCTACAAAGAGAATAGGCAAGAGGACTGTGGGTTCAAGACTAGGTCTGCCTGGTTAGAAATTCTGTCTTCAAATGATAGGCAGACATCCAAGAAGCAAATTGGGAGGCGGGTGGAGAAAGAGAAGAAGGAGGAGGAAAGAGGAGATAAGGAGCAGGGGAGGGAAGGACAAGGAAAGTAAGGGAAAAGGAGGGAAGAGAAGAGACGGGAAGAGAAGGGTGACTGGGCTGGGGTCCACACCCAGTCCCTAAGGTCCCATCATAACATGACCCATTCCCTCCAATAATGCCCCACCTCCTGTTTCCATTACCTCCCCATACTGCTACCAGTCGTGATTTTCTCTATAGATTACTCTGTTTCATTAGAGTCTTTTGTATCCAATCATTTCCCCCAAAACCTTCAACACAAGCCCTGTCAACCACAAATCCTTCAACACAAGGACCAGTTTGAGGAGCATATCATATCCCATGTGCCTGCTTTCAAATAAGGTCACATTTGAGTTCCTTGGTAGCTATAAATTTCAGGGAAACACTTTCAGAACATGCAGAACATGTTGCCAATATCAAAGGCAAAAGTGCTTTTCCCCCACCCTGCAACTCAATTTGATTAGTGCAACTTCTATTTCCACAACAGCAGATTAGAAATTAAACTCAGTCTTATTTGGATCAACTGAATTTTATAGTTCTCTTCCCCTTGCCCTGTTTTTTAGATGAGCTCTTCATTTAGAGAGGGGGACTCACTCCATGCCTACCAGTAAAGAGAGAGGTGTATTAGCTACCTACCCCCAATTGATGCTTTTGCTACTGCCCAGAGGGATGTGGTGCTATAGAATGATTCACTATGACATTTATTGATTTTTAAGTTACAGGATCCTTGATTTGCTTGGGTTTCTTCTAAAATCCCAAGAGGGGACTGTGAATGTGTTCCAATAGCCATTTGTTCATAAAATTTGCAAAATAAAATACTTAGTTAAGACTACTGATTCTTTCTACTCCGACTTCCTCTGTTTCTGTTTTCCTTGAGTTCATGTTGGGAGTATCCTTGAGAGAGTGTTTTGTATTTGGTTTAATGGAATTTGTGTTGGAGATATATTTAGTTTGGGTTAAATGGGATTTATTTATGTGGTTTTCCGATAGTTTCACATGCAGTTGAGTTATGAATAACCATCTTGATGAAAAATGAGTTCCAGGAATACTCCCTGAAGCCACAGGGCTGATTTCTCCACTGTTAAGACATAAAACATGCAGAGTCAGGCAACACATAACTTGCACCAGCATTAGAAGCATGGCAGAATGGAAGCTGCATTCTTTCATTTAAAAAAAATATTTTTGGAGAACAGGTCTTGTTACGTAGTGCGGGCTTGCACTGATCCTCCTTTCTCAACTTCCTAAGAGCTGTGATTACACATAACACCATGCCTAGCAAAGTGGTGCTTTGAATGTGCACAGCTCCACGCCAGGCAATGAAAAGTTCTCCCATCCATCAAAGTAAAAACCGTAGAGGATTTGGTTCTCAATGAAGTCTGCTCAAAGAGTAGTTCTTTTCACTACTCTTTTAAGTTCATCCTTTTTTTTTTCTTAGTTTCCCAAGCTTCCATTCTTGTTAGATACAATTTGTCACAGGACCACAAATCATGTCTATAACAAATTCTATGTGAAGGGAAGGCCTTAGGCACTTCACCAGTCATGAAAACAGTCCAAATGTTTGTGTGATGCTACTAATAACAAACTTGTGAAACTGAAAGGAATTTTTTCAGATTTCACAATAATGAAAAATAATTTGACCAACTATCTAGAAGAAAGACATTATATTTTATTCTGTCCACTAAATAATAATATTGTAATAAAAATAACTGATATGTGTATGGAAAAAGCATGAAAGAGGCGTTTTAAACATTTAACAAATGAAAAAAATCTTAATTTTTAGACTTACTAATTTTTGTGCTTTTCCCAATTTTGAAAAATGCATAGCTCATATTCTTTCTTGTTTTAAATATTAATAGTCATACTGAATTTTATATTTATAATCTAATATTCTTTTCCTTAAGGAGAGAACTGCAAATTGTATAAATTGTGTACCATCTTGGTGCCTACAAATTCTAAAGCCAGTTCTGTCTCTTGTTAAATTTATCTAAATCAGTTTGGAATTTCTATTAATTCTTTCTTTACTTTCCCATGCAAGGCCTTGGTCTAGGAAGAAGCTGGCCTGCTTTCTTATCTGTGTTCTTTTTCAAGCCATTGTCCAAGGTAGAAAGTTTATGCCAGGTTTTTGGCTTTCAGTGCTTAAAACAGGAGTGAGTTTCAGTGTGGAGCAAGGCCATGCTACTTAGAAAGGGATTCTTTTATTCTTTTAAGACACTTTGAACGCACTCTATAGCCCAGGCTGGCCTTGAACTTGTGGTGATTCTCCTGCCTTAGCCATCTGAGTACTGAGACAACAGCTGTGCACCACCAGGTCTAGATAAAAAGTAATTCTTTCCTTAGTCATTTTTTGGGGACAAGGGGAGACTCATTAAGTACCAAGCTATAAGAGGAAGAGGCAGCAGTAGAGCTCAGTGGATTAAGTGCTTGCTTGCTTAGGTAAGTGCGGGGGCTAAGAATTGATCCCTGGCAGTATGACATGCTGTGCTGGCCCCATTTTCAGGTATGCTGAGTCAGCGATGGAGTCCAGGCATGGAGGCACATGCCTGTAATCCCAGGACTAGGGAGGCAGAAATCAGCAGGATCACTGAGTCTGAGCTGCATGGTAAGACCCTGCACACACACACACACACACACACACACACACACACACACGCATACACACACACACACACAAAGACATAAGAGGAGACATGGGCTGTGGTTCTTAGACATGAAAGAAGCCGGTTTAGAAAGTAGTCCTTCTGGGTTTTAGAACAAGGAAGTTAATACTTCTTTCCCATCTTTAAATAAAGCATTCACCATGACAAAGAAATACTGACCAAATATTTTATTTAATATGCTCAGAAAGAAGCAAAGAACAGGATTGTTGTTGAAATTTTGAAGTCTATGATGTAATCAAAATCTTACTGGAACTGAAGGATGATATTAAAATCTACTCAGCCATTTCAAGGTCCTGAGTTTGGGCAAAATGATGCCAAATTACGTTAGGCCCTGCTGCTTCAACGTTACATGAGTGAGGAAGAGGCCAAAGATTTCAGGCCTTGAGCCTACCTTTACTTTCTCTGTGATTTTTGTCACATCTTCATTTCAAGCACGAGAATGAATCAAGTCCTTTGGGGATCAGCGGGAAGGACAAAGGAAACAGAAAAGGTTGAATCATTCTACCTAAAGACCTTACTCTTTAAACGTTGCCAAATTGGCCCCCAAATTTTAGAGGAGTTTAAAAATAATTAAACATGTCAACTTGAGTAAGAAACACCCAATTTTAAATTGGCTGAACATAATTCTGGGTGTGGGACACCTACCCTAGCGAAGATTGTCCCCAAAATTCTGTAAAAGGGAAACAAACTTTTCCACTGTTTTTTCAGGGGAGCTCTAGTCTTCACATTCAGCTTTGTGGGTATCTGCTGGCTTGCATTGCAGACTCCTCAGACTCTAAAATAGACTCACTTGAGACAGGACAGTGAGCTCCAAACCTTTAGCTGGAAGCTTCAGATTCTGCAGATGGATACTTTGTACTCTTCCACAGCTGAGTCTGTGGGTGCCATTGTTAGGCAATCTTACAATTCTTACATATTTATTGTAGTGGTTGATACATTGTGTCAACTTGACTTGATAACTCAGCGGCCCCGTTCCCTATTGGTGTGAGCCCCGCCCTGGGGTACAATAGGTTCCTCCCTGGAGCGTGACCAGGGCCTGCCTAGGATATGATTGGCTTCTCCTTAGAGCAGGAGCAAGGGCCCATCCTAGGGTATGATTAGTTCCACCCTAGGGCACAATGGGCCCACGTCAGAATGACTGAGCACAAAGAGACTTTTTAAAGGGCTGAGGAAGGAGTTGAGACTTCACTTCCTCGGAGAAGCTTCTGTCTTCGTATTCCGCCTGGACTTCATCATCTGGCTTGCAGAGCAGACTCTTCAGCCTCCAGCTTGGATCTTTCTCCATCCAGTGCAGACTCTTCAGCATCCATTGCAGACACTTCAGTCTTCCAGCGCAGACCCATCAGCCGACGGATAGAGACTGGCACGGAGTGCTGCAGTGAAATTCAGACCTCGAATTTGAATTCTTCAGTCTGGAGCATACAGATGCCCTCTGCACACTGTCTCATCTGACTCTGTGGCTGACTATTGTAAGCCAATCTTATAATTCCTTATAGATTGTATGTTTTGTGTTAATATCCATATCTATTCTTCCTCTAAGTAAAACCCTGACCAATACATTTATGTATCTTTTGTTAAGTCTATTTCTCTAGTAAACACTGACTGATACAGGTTTTGGTGCTGAGAGTGGCTCTGGAGAAAGATTTTTTTTTTTCTGTATTTTTTAGGGAAGGGTCTGCAGGGTGTTCAGGGTCTCAGTACTAGACTGAACTCGGAGTGATCCACCTGTTTTCAGCCTCCCAAGAACTGGGATTACAGGCATGCGCCACCATGCTCAGTCTCAATTGCTGTCTCAGTGCATCCCTGGGGCAGGGCTGGCACTGTGGGCCCAGGGATTGAACCCCTGGCCCCTGCACCTGCTTGAAGTCACTTTAATCTGCTGAGCTATTTGGCCAACCTGAGAAACAGAAATGTAAGAGTGAAATTTTTTAGCGTTTCCTGTAGTTGAATCTTCTAATTCTGTGGGGAACACTGATAGTCCTTGGTGTGAAGTGTTTAAACTATTATACAAGGTAGATGCATTTGATTATCCTGATTCACGATGTGGGAGATGTAAGGAATACATGAAAGTTTTGAATAGTTTTGGCAGAATGAGAAATGTAATGATGCTGATGGGTTTGTTCTTATCATCTCCGGACAAACTAGTGAAGGAAAACAATGAGCTCAGAATATCCATAGGAAAATTAGTCTTCTGACTGTGAATTGCAAATTCATAATGGAAAATAAAGAGCTCAAAGATTCAAATTTCTAGTTCTAGACACACATTTATGCTTAAAAGTTTAAATTCTGTCCTGAAAGAAAATCTCTTCTTTACCTATAGGCTGAAATTGCAGAAACCCTAGCATAAACCCTTTATTATTGGCTGGACTGCAGTGTAAGTTTAATCTCAACCTCAAAGGCTCTGGGAAGGTAGAATGGGATCCCATTAAACTGGGACTGAGGTGTTTGGAAGGTTCTTGTCAAACTGAGGATGCTGAGCTACTAGACTCTAATGAGATTATTTTGCCAAAGGAAGAGATTTCCCTATACACAGTGGTAGAGGCATCCCTACCTCTACCCGCTGTGGTGTTGGCCTCTCCTGCTATACCTAAAGAAGCTAATCCTGTGTGGACCAACCAAGTATGATAACGCTGACACTCCTCAGGACCCACCTTCACCTCCTCTATTTGCCTCTATGCCTCTAACAAGGCTCAAATCACAGAAGACTCCTAAGTGTGAGGGACATAATGTGACCCATAAGGAGTTCCACTATTCTCCCAAAGAATGTCTTCTTGAGTTTTGTAATTCTTTTTTTCTTTCTTTCTGTATTTAAGACAGGGTCTACATGGTGTACAGGGTCTCACTATTTAGATCATACTGGCCTGGCTTCAACCTCCCAAGAGCTAGGATTACAGGCATGAGCCACTATGCCCAGTCTCAATCACTGTTTCAGTGTGCCCCACAGGTGGGGCTGGCAGGCACTCTGGGGATTGAACCCCAGCTGCTTTGTTCTGCCTAAGCAGGCACCGTAGTCCACAGAGCTATCAGGCCTGCCCAAGTTTTCTAATTCTTCTGAGCAGAGACCTGATGAGTAAGTGTGGGAATGGAATCTATGGGTGTGGAAAAAAATGGTGGAAAAAATATGCACCTGGATCAGGCTGAGTTTGTTGATATGGGCCCATTAAACACTGATTCTGAATTTAATGCTGCAGCTCATGGAGTAAAGAAAGGAGTGAATGGTTAATTAGCCTCTTGTCAGAAGTAAGGATCAAAAGATAGCCCACTGTGAATGAGTTACAGATGCCTTCTGTCCAGTGATTTACTATTGATGAGGGAATTCAATGGCTCAGGGAAGTGGGAATACTGCAGTGGATTTGTCATGTCATACCTAATGTATCACGCTGAGATGACACTTCATTAACATCTTGAGAAACAGAGTCATGAGGGTAGCACTAGCATCCTGAAGAACACTTCGCTGTTATTCTTTGTATTCTCAACCGTACAATGAAGACTATAGTTATTCAATTATGAAACTTAAGGGCAATGGGTTTGTTTAGATTCTGGAATAACAGAAGTCAAGTGATTGCACTTAGTTTCCAAAGGCAAGAGTGTATATACTTGTGGAAAGCCACTTAAAGAATTAGGGCCCAGTTGGCCTCCTCTGTTAGCATAAAGGAGAAAGGCAACACACAGGGTAGACACACTGCAGATTCTAGAGAAAAGTTTAGGCGTCTGAGATTAATCTGTTTATGTGAGTATGTGTCATGGTGTCTTAGTTACTTTTTACTCATTGCTGGGACAAATACTCAACACTCAGAATGAAGGAAGGAAAGGTTTATATAGCTCACAGTTACTGGAGGTTTCAGTCCATATTTGGCTGGCCCAAGGCTGAGTGGAACAGTGCCGAGAGCATCCAGCTCATGGTGGTGGAACAGCAACAGTCACGACAGAGGCAATTGACCAACCCAGACAGCAGACAGCAACAGCATCACGGCAGCAGAGCAACAACTCCAGTCTGTCTCTCTTAATATTACATTCAGGCTCTCTGACTTAGGATATCTGCCCTAGACCACACCCATAGTCCCAGCTGTACTCAGACCGATAATCCCATCCGTATTAAAATATATAATCCTAGGGCTCAAGTCTCAAACTCTAGATCAGTACTAAATCACATAATCCCAGTGACTCATGAGTCGAGTCTCAATCTATAGAGGTCCCTGCTCCATTACTGTATGAGGTGTTGGGGGGTAGCTAGGCATAAACCATAACACATGGTATGTGTCTAGATGTACCCCCAAATCCTCAGCACTCATAGGGTTTTTCTGGAAGTAGCTGAATTCATAGTGCAGTGCTGGGATTAAGGGTGGGTGCTTGCTGGATCAGCCCAATGATTGGATTGGCACTGACCTAATCCTAGCAGACTGGATACAATGTAAGCGATAGTAACAAGCTTGTCTCTCTTTCTCATTGCTTTTACTGTCTTCTGGCACCATGATCAGTTTCTGCTCTGCCACGTGACAGTCTGCCTTGGAGCCAGCTGATTATGGATTGAAACCTCTACAAACTATGAGCTAAATAAGCTTTTCTGCCTTTAACTTCAGGTGTCGAGTATTTTGTTTTAGCAGTGGGAAAAATAACTAACACAGCATGTACTACATGGATATTGAAGAGCAGAGGAATCTTGTGTTACTTTAATAGCTTGTATCCCATGTTTGAGTGAATAAAAGGAGGATAAGCCAGAAGCTCAGGGCACCTCTGTCTGCTAAGAAGCAAAACCACCCTGGCTTGCTGTCTGTTAAACTATCTCTGTGTACTCAGCATAATGACAGCAGAACATCCCTTGGATTAGCATTGTCTGACTTGTGTAAACCTACGGAACTGGCCGATCATCAGGATGCCCCCAAAACTGAAATACAGAACAAGCTTACAAAATATATTCTAGACTTATATAATAACAAAATTTTACCAGTTAGGTTGGGGAGCTGCAGCAGGGTGCAAGTTTTTCTCATACTACTCTGTGAGGAGCCAGTCTGCAACCAATAGGTACGGTAGAAATAACAGGTTACTCAACAAACTGCCACAGTTGCAGAATCTTATCAGGTGAGACTTGCTCACTTACACTGAGGAGTTTCTCCAGCTGTATCATCACTACCAATCCAATGTGCAGATTTTCAAGTTATAACCAAATAAACCCAGCAAAGAACTGGCAGAGCTGGTGATATTTATGGTACAGATTGCTCACTGCTATCCAGAACATCTCAGTAACTTTCCTCAAGAGTTCAAAGATCTTCTCTCCTACAATCACATTCTCTTAGATCCAGATCTTCAAATAACATTTTGCAAAGCTTTGATCTTGCTGAGCAATAAGAATCTCATCAGTGCATCAAGTCTACTGAATCTGTTCTTTGAACTTCTGCGTTGCCATGATAAGCTTCTGCGAAAGACTTTATATATACATATTGTGATTAATATTAACAATGTAAATGCTAAACAGAAGAACAACAAACTGAACACAGCACTACAGAATTTTATATACACCATGCTGAGACACAGCCATGCAACTGCTGCCAAGATGTCTTTCGATGTGATGATTGAGTTCTACTGAAGGAACATCTGGAATGATGCCACAACTGTCAGTGTTATGACAACTACATGCTTCTCCAACATCACTAAGGTATTGGTTACCACTCTGACTTTTTTTATTGGGAAAGACAAAGATGAGAAAAAAAGATAGCGACTCAGAAACTGCAGACGAAAGGCCCACAGCAAGAAACTTGCTTGTGTAATATGCCACAGGGAAGAAGAGCTCCAAAAATAATAAGTTGGAAAGGGCAATGAAAGTGCCTGAGAAACAAAACAGGAAGAAAAAGCCTGAGTTGTTTAACTTTTCAGTTATTCACTTGATTCACGACCCCCAAGATTTTGCACAAAAACTATTCAAACAGCTAGAGAACTCTAAGGAGAGGTTTGAAGTGAAGACGATACTTATGAACCTCATCTCCAGATTGGTGGGAATACAGGAGCTTTTTCTATTTCTATGCCTTTCTCCAAAGGTTCTGCACCCCTACCAGAGAAAGTAACAAAGATCCTTCTGTTTGTTGCACAAGCCTCTCATCACCTTGTACCTCTGAAGATCATTCAATCATTGCTCATGACTGTGGCCAACAATTTTGTGACTGCCAAGAACTCTGGGAAATGTCATGGCAGTAGGTATCAATGTTATAAAGAAGATAACAGCTTAATGTTCTCTAGCCATGACTCAGGAAGTTCTCCAAGACCTAGCTCGGTATAAGATGTGCAAAGATAAGAAAGTAACGATGTCTGCTAGAACTTTGATCCAGCTCTTCCAGATGCTGAATCCTCAGATGTTACAGAAGAAATTCTGGGGCCAACTTACAGAAGCTTCTATATTTGGCGATTTTTGGGGTAGAAGCTGGAGTACAAGCATATGGTGAATTAGATGCTAAAGATTACATTCTAGGAGCAGAGGTCTTGGAATTTGAGAAAGAAGAGGATGCTGAAAACAAAGATGGGTGGGAAAGTACCATCTCAGTGAAGAGGAGGTAAATGGGTTGACATCCACCACTCTTCTGATGAAGAACAGCAAGAGATCTCGCAGAAGCTGAGCAGCATGGCCACAGAGGAGTGGAGGGCCAAGGCCGCAGCGATCAGCAGCAGCTGAGTCTTCACCCCGAGAAGCCTTCCAGGAAATCCATGTAGCTCAAATGAAGAAAGAGCTTGCTGTTGCCCCAGGGAAGGCACACAATGATGAGGAGCCCAGCTGGCCCTATAAGATGCATCTTTGAAAAGGAGGAAAAGAATAATGTGACTTCCAAGCAAGTTTTCCACTGAATGGAGAATGCTAAATTTGTGCAGTTACTCTGAAAATTAGTAATTCAGGGTATTTATTTACATTAAAAATCCCCAAAGTGCTGCATTATGAAAACCATAGTAAATTTGGTAGCAGTCTGTTGTTTTTAATTTAGAATGGGTAGAGCTGGTAATCTTTGACATATTAACAGTAGTATAAAAATTTTATTTTAACATTCATGCAGTTTAACGTGAAGTGCCTACTAATTGTCATTGAATGAGCTATAAACTCTTCACTCAAGACATGGGGTGTATACATGTGTATTCACAGGGCAGTGTAAATAGTTCTCTGGTGGAAGTAGGTCCACCTGGAGTCCTGGTGGGAGCACTGAGGCCTTACAGACTAACTCTGCAAGAATGTGAGTTAGCCATCCTATTAAAACAGGACTGTGTTACAAAACTAAGAAATTCTTACTTATAAATAGGCTTACCTGTTGAAAACAGGTTATCACTGTACATATTTTGCATAGATGATTAGCTCTTTTAATCCAAATTATTTCAGTATTGTTTTCAATGCTGTGTAGACACTCTTTGGGTAAGATTTTACTTCTAAAATTGCCTTAGGTATAAACAGTAAGTGTGAAGAGTCTAGTTCATCACTGAGCTGTTTACATTTTTATATTGGTTTCCTCAGGCTTGCTTCACTCTGTATAATATCTTTAGCTTATTGTTTGCTTTGTGCCCAGAAAAAGATTTCTGAAGTCCAAGATTCAAAAAAAAAATTAGGGACAAATGAACATAAACCTACTTTGAATCATAGTAATAAGGAACCATGGCCCCTCAATCAGTTGCAATATTGAGTGTGTGTACAGACCCAGAACCCCTTGAAAGAAGAGAAGCCTAGTCTGCTTGAGGTAGGACCCTGGCCAATCAATAATGTATACAGTGATTCTTTCAACCTTCCCCGAAGAGACCTATGGCCTTTTTCCAAAGAGATTGTACAGTGGGAAAAGGGACATGATTGGACATTTTGGAGACTACAGGTTACTAGTTCTGAACTAGCACTAACTCCAGGGGATCCAAAGCGTCATTATGGGCCTCTAGTAGGAGGTGGGGCACTTGGATGTCAGGTTACCAATAGAGCTTTTGCAAAGGTTGGACCCACAGTGGGTCCAATATTTTCTTGAATCCATCCTATACTCACTTACCCTGCTCCAGAATGCATAACTAGAATAGGTATAGTTAGTACATGAAAGAATCTTCACTTGTTTCCTTAACCTGTGGTGTGGACTCTTATGGATGGAAAGGCAAAATAGAAGCCATTAGAGTTGCCTAGTGAAATAGTCAAAATCAGTTATTGCACCTGTGGAGGGATATCAGAGATTAATGCAAGCATCAAGGACTGGAAAGATGAAAGGGTGGTGGTCCCCACCACATCTTCACTTAATTCTCCCATTTGACCTGTACAGAAGGCAGATGGATTTTGAATTATGATGATAGATTACTCAAAACTGAGCCAAGTGATGACTCCAGTTGCAGCTGTTGTACTCAATACGGTTTCCGTGCCTCAGCAGATTTGCACATCTCCTGGTACTTTGTGTGCAGCTATTAATTTATGAATCCCTTTTCCATGCCTACCCATCAGAAACATTTTGCTCTCATCTGGGAAGGCCAACAATACACCTTCACTGTCCGACCTCAGGGTTGTATTAAGTCATCATCTCCCTATCACACTCAGTTGACAGAGATCTTGATCTCCTTTCTCTCTCACAAGGCATTTCACTACTCCATTGCACTGATGATAAGCTGCTTGGGCCAAGTGAACAAGATATAGCAACCAGATTGGATTTGTTAGCAAAGAATTTGAGCACCAGAGGATGAGAAATAAATCCAACTAAAATTCAAGGTCCTTTTATCTCAGCAAAATTTCTAGGAGTACAGTGGTGGGGGCATGTAGAGATATCTCTTCTAAGATAAAGATAAATTGTTGGGTCTGGCTTCCCCTACAACCAAAAAGAGGAACAACCTTAGTGAGTCTATTTAGATTTTTCTTTCAAACAGTGAAAATAATAGCTGCTTCTTTTGTGGAGGGCAGTGTTGAAGTGGAGGCCTATTTGTCTGATGGACAAATAAACTGAACAGCAACGGTAGGGGCATTTATTCATACTCTCTCCACCCATTAGAAATGATACATAATTTCACTAAACCAAATAGTAGGAATTTAACAATGGTTGTTATATTGTGTATTGTTGTCTTCAAATTAGTTGTCCATATTGTTAGATATAAGCAGGCAAAATAGATAGATAGATAGATACAGATTATTTTTCTTTTTCCCTCCTTCCCTCCCCTCTTTATTTTCTTTCTTTCTTTCTTTCTTTCTTTCTTTCTTTCTTTCTTTCTTTCTTTCTTTCTTTCTTTCTTTTTCTTTTATTCTTTCCCTCATTCAAATTACTCCTTCCCTTTGAACAGTTTCTTTCCCTTTCACAGCATCTACTGTACCTTTCAGATTTTATTTATGATTCAGTTTCTTACCCTAGATAGACAGTATGATGTTTACAGAAGTAGGTCTGATTTGTTTCACTTGTGAGTACAGCCTCTAGTTGCATCCATTTACCTATAAAAAGCTTGAGCTCATCTTTTCCATAAATGATTAATACTTCTTTGTGTAAAAATGTCACTTTTTAAATCTATTCCTCAATTGATGGGTATTTGGGTTGTTTTCATTCTTAACTAGAGTGTACTACTATAAACATAGATGCACATATATTTCTGTGGTTAGATGTTTTCACTTTTCTGGAAAAATACCCAGGAGAGGAAGAGCTGGACTGAGTGGGACTTTTAATCCTAGTTTGGTGAGGAATCCCCATGCTGATTTACACAGTGGTTGTACCAGCCTATACCCCCTCCTACAGCAGAGAAGGGTTCGTTTACCACACAGTATCTCAAGTATTTGTTATTGATTTCTTGATGATAGCAATTCTTTCTGCGGTGAGATAGAATTTTAGTGTGTGTGTGTGTTTTTTTTTTTTTTAATTTTTATTTTATTTATTTATTTATTTTTTCTTGTTTCAAAACTTTTGTTTGTTTATTTATTTTTATGGCCGGCTCAGCCTGCCCTGAGGGCAGGGCTGGTACAGCATGTGGTGCCGTGGATTGAACTGCGTGGTCCCTGCAGCCACCTAAGCTTTCCTAAGCCGGCACTTTAGACCACTGAGCTATCCCGCTGGGCCCTCAGTGTTGTTTTAATTTGTATTCCTCGAGTGACCAATGATGTTGAACATTGTTTATATATTTATTTCCTATTTGTATTCCTTCATCTGAGAAGTATAGATTCATCTCAGATGCCCATCTTTTGTTTGGATCTTTGAATTTTAGGTGCTTGATGTTTTTAGATTCTTTATATGCTCTAGATGGAAGTCCTAAGTTTTAAGTGGGATCTAGAACAAGAAAAGGCTCTGCCACAGGTCCAGTCTGTTGGACAGGCTACTCTGCCACACATGATCTAGCAGATGGTCATTCCAAGCAGATGCCATTTGGAATCTCTGGCAGGCCCCCATAGGTGAACTGCAGCAGAGGGCTCTGGGATCTTGGAGCAAGGCTCTACTATCACCTAAAGATAAGTTCTCTCCGTTTGAAAACTAGAACTTGGCCTGCTACTGTGCCTTAGTGGAAAGTGAATACTTCACCATGGGATACCAGGTTACCGAGTGATCTGAGTTGCCTCTCAATAGGTGGGTACTATCTGATCCACTGAGTCCTAAGGTTGGACATACACAGCAACAGCCTACCATTAAGTGGAAATAGTAAGTACATGACTGAGCCAGAGAAGACATTGTTTCATGTAAATTACGTGGTTACGTCCAGTAAATTGCATCAAGAAGTTGCCCAGATGCCTGTGGTTCCTATTCTTGACATTTTGCCTTCTGTTTCCCAGCATGCACCTTGGGCCTCAGGTGGTATACCATATGACCAGCTGTCTGAGGATGAGAAGGTTAGGGTCTGATTTACAGATGGTCTGCATGTTATGCAGGTACCACCTAAAGGGGACAGCTGCAGCAGTACAGCACCTGCCTTATCAGCTCTAAAGCACCCCTGAAAGACAGTGGTGCAGGGAAATCTTTACATGGGCAGAACTTTGGGAAGTGACCATTTTGTCAGGAAAGAAAAATGGCCATACATGTAACTGTATTCTGATTCATCGGCTGTAGCCAATGGTCTGGCCCAGATGGTCAGGAACTTGGAAAGAACACGAGTGCAAAATTAGTGAGAAAGGTATTCAGGGAAGAGGTATATGGCTAGCCCTCTCCACATGAGCATTTTTTAAAAATTTCATGTAAATGCTCACTAAGAAGTGACCTCAGCAGAAAAGAACTTTAATAATCAAATGGCTAAAAATGACCCGTTCTGTACATAGTGGTTAGCCTCTTTCTTGAGCTACTCTGGCCATACCCCGATGGGCTCGTGAACAAAGTGGCCATGGTGGCAGGGTTGGAGCTTAGGCATGGCTTTAGCAACATGGACTCCCACTCACCAAAGCTGATCTGGCTACATGAATGTCTAACACAATAGCAGCTAAATGTCAAAAATGGCAGGAGCAGACAGCAACATTGAGTTCCTGATATGGCACCATTTCCTGGATGATCAATCTGTAGCCTGGTGGCAGGTTGATTGTATTGGACCACTTTCCTAATGAAAGGGACTGTGTTTTGTCCTTACTGGCATATATGTTTATTTTGTATATAGATTTACCTTTTATGTACATAATGCTTCTACCAAAACTACCCAGCATAGATTCACAAGATGCCTTATCCAGATTCATAGAATTCCAAACAACAGTATTTTCAACCAAGGAACACATTTTATAGCCAGAGAAGTGAAGCTGGGCTCATCGTCATGGAGCTCACTGGTCTTACTATTTTCCTCTCCATCTGAAAGCCATTGGATTGACAGAAAGGTCTTCTGCAGATGCAGTCACAGTACCTGATAGATAGCAATATCTTGCAGGGCTGGGGAAAGGTTCTTCAAATGGCTGTATATGCTTTAAATCAGCTCTATAATATAGTACTGTCACCCACAGCCAATATTTGTGGGTCCAGGAATCCCCACAAATAGTGGGAATGGTACTATTCACCATTATTCCTAGTGATCCACTAGCAAAATTGTTGTGTCCTGTTCCAACAACCTTATGCTCTGCCATTTTAGAAGTCTCATACTTGTAAGGGAGAAGAACATTTGCACCAAGCAACACAACGTGATACCACTGAATTGTAAGCTAAGAATTTCCCTTGGTTATTTTGGTCTTCTCCTGCCTCTGAAGAAATAATCTTATCTCAGTTACTTTTTTTTTTTTTATTAGTAAGACAATACGTATGACATCCAAAGTTAAAAGAGAGAAGGTTCATTTAGTTCATAGTTTGCAAAGGTTTCTGTTTATACATGGCTGGCTAAAGGCAGGGTTGTGTGGCAGAGGTGCATCACACATGGCAGGGAGAAGGCAGGAAGACAGCAAAGCAGTGAGATAGGAAGCAAGTGGCAGGTGGCTGAAGCAACCCTCTTTCTGTTCCTTATGTTACATCCACATTACATGCACTTAGGACAGGTAACATTCACACCCAGAGTGGGACTTCTTGTTATTCACACTCATAACTATGCCAGACCAATCAGTGGACTAATTTAGTAATTACAGAAACACACCCTTAACCCTAGCATCACACCCATGAGATCCAGCTATCTTTGCAAAGCCCCACCTATAACTGCCTGATGCTCTCTGGGAGAACACCTTGATATAAGCCAGAACAAAGTTAAAAAGGGAATCACAGTATTGGTAGGGGAGACTGACCCAGACTACTAAGGGGGAAATTGGACTATTACTCCACAGTGGAGTAATACCACTTGGAATGTAAGAGATTCGTTAAGAGTCCTCTAAGTGTCAGCATGACCTGTATTAAAGTTAATGGAAAGCTATAGTTACCCAGTCTAGGCAGAATTATAAATGGTCCAGGACCTTCAGGAATGAAAGTGTGGATCACTCCACTAGGGAAAGAACTAAGACTTGATAAGGTGCTTGATGCAGGTCAAAGGAATACAGAATGGGTAGAAGAAGAAGGTAGTTCTAGATACCAGCTATTGACTCCAGGATCAATTACAGAAACAAAGATAGTATTTATAGTAATTCTTTCATTGTATGCTTCTTAATGTGAAAAAAGTTGGTAAATTTAACACTAATTCATAAGTATTGTTAAGTCTATGTTACAATGTTTAAGTTATGAAATGTTAGGGGTAACATGTAAGGGTAACTATGAACCTGTCTTTGTATCTGGGACTATGGTTTGAAGGAATGTGTCTGGTTGTCAAATTGACAAGGGGTGGATTAGAATAACTGATCATGTCCACTTGAGTAAGAAATACCCAGCTAAATTAGCTCAGCGTAGTTCTGAGTGTGGAAGACCCACCCTAGGGAGGATTATCACCGGAATGATTATAAAAGGGAAACAGAGAAAGAAGTTTGGTTCTGTTCTTGAAAGGAATTTTGGTCTTTGCCCTCACCTTGGATGTTGTTTCTGGGCAAGTAGTGAACTCTATGGCTTTCCAATATACATGCTTCAGCCTCCTCATCCAGACCCACAGGGAATACTATATGGAGGTCTAGGCCTTTGACTGGATCCTTCAGTCCTGAGTGCACAGACTGACCTTCTGCACCCTTCCACACCTGCCCCTGTGGGCAACCCACTGTAAGCCAATATTGTTTATTTCATACATTTGCATATCTTGCATTACATCTGTTCACTTTTAAAATTATTTACTTTTATATTACTTTAAAGAGTGAAAGCAAAACCAAAGACAGAAATAGAATAACATAGAACAATACATATGGTACATATTTTCAAAACAAAAATAGCAGATTAGCAATTGGTATATTACATATTTTCTTGTCAAATCTGTTGCTCAGTTTAAAAGATATAGGTTTGCAAGATTAAACAAATATGGGACATCAATGCATGCTTTCAATACACCTTAATTTTTTCTTGCCATTTTTACTTTATTTTAATTTATTTTAAATAGAGTATATAATAATAATGATAATAATAATTGATAAGACATTAGAAGTGGCACACACACTTAGAAGAACAAGGTGGGAGGTATTTAAGCAGGGTTTTTGAAGTGCTCATTGCTGTCTTTGATGCAGTTGCTCAGATTGCAAATATCAGCATAGAGTTAGTAGCCACTGATTGATATAGGCAGCAACAAAAGAAATTAGTGCAACCAAATGGATGGGGGATGTTCAAACTGAGACAGATATTTTTACATTTGTACCTTTGCATAGTAGCATATTTATATCTGGAAAGATAAAAGCTTCTAAGTCATGAAAGATACAGATAGACTCAACAATGACACCTAAAAATCCTAAAATCATTGCAAGATTATGGGCAAATTGTTGGTGCTCAAAGATTACTTTAGGATTATGAAATTATGTACTGATAATATTTTATATTATATTTCATATCGAGTTGCCAATATTTGATATTTGGCTTTGGGTATGTACAAAGCAGGGTAAGAAAGGGCTGTGCAGATAAGTAAATAAATGACCTGTAGGTGCATGTATTTGTCTTGCCCCTTCTTCTGATTCTTCAGATCCCTTTGAAGAATAGGAATTTCAAAGTGCTTCAAAGTCCTATCACTTTTCAGGTAGGCAATCATACGATGATACTGGAAAATACCAGTCCTGTTACTCAGAGAAATGGTGTCGGGGGGGAGCACCAATCTTTGGTCCCAAAGACCTGGGTTTGAATGTATTAAAAAACTTACTACTCTGCAGACTTCTTTGAATTTCAGTGTCATCAGTACCATTCACAGAAGAATATTTTTCTTCAGGCTCACAAAGTGTTGCTGGGATTAAATAAGAGTATGTGCATGACCTGACAAGTTACACGTACTTAATGGCACACCTGATGAAGCCATTTGTATCTCTAAGCTCTTAAGCCTTGATTACAAATAAGATATTACATATATATATATATATATATATGTATATATATATATGCATTTTTATATATGTAACATTTTCACTTGAAGTCATTAAAAGACTTCTAGGCAGTTTATCACCTTTATTTATTGTGTTTGAAGAGACATGCCAGTAAGGGTTTCTCACCTAATGCAGTTGCATTGCTACTCTTATCTGGATTTTAAATCTTCACTGGTTGATATTGGAGTCTACGGTGAAAAACCAAGACCCCACTATTAAACTTGTAAAATTAATTTTATCAACACCTGTAGAAATGGTTGTTGCTGTCACAATTTTAGTATTTTAATGCTACACAAAAGGCTTTTTTCTCAAATCAACTTCTAGGAAGGGATAGCACTAATTCTGGGAGACTTCATCTCCTCTATGTACAGGCTTTGTGCGACTTCAGAACACTGGGTTTCCTTGCTTGTAACTGCACAGCAGCTACCTGTCATGTGGCACAGGAAAGGTTTCCCACTCCATGCCTGGGTTTTCTTCCAGCCAACATTCTTTGCAAATCTCAATGAGTTCTCTAGGTAAGGTGGTACAAGAGAAGGTACATTTGATTTTTTAAATTTGTTTGTTTATTTCCTTTTGTTTTTGAGACGAGTCTCACTGTGTAGACCAGGCTGGTCTGAGCATGGACGTTAGAGGTATTTGGATGAACCTGGCCTGCAGCTCTCTTCCTGTCATTTGCTGAGCTTACTTATTGTGATTCGTGTTTTTACTTTCTTCTGTAAAATGGAAATATTATGATCTTTGTAGGGTCTTGTGAGGGTCATACACTAAGACAATGTGTATAAAGAATTCACCATAGTGCCTGCCAATGTTAAGTACTCTGATAAGTGAAGTCATTATTTTAATAACAGCAGTAAAGGAATGTGCTTTCCTTTACTGTGATCTTCAACACAAAAAGCTCTGTCGTATTTATAGACTTAAAGGACACACATAAACATATTTTACTGCTTTGCTTTAACAACTATCTCAAATTTTTTGTGACTTGGGAAAAGGTTATTTGTGTGACCAGTTGGTCATTCTCTGAATCACTGATGCTTTTATAGCACCTCTAGAGGAGGACAAAAAAAGCCACACTGTTTGTTGACTATGTAAAGCAAATATGTGAGGTGAAGAGATACAAATATTATTTTTCTAATAATGACTCAAATACAGGCATCAGAAACATCTTTAGTGTCTTTGCAGTTTATTTAGCACATGACTAAGGAGGAATGGGTGTGGCTACAGATTAAATGCTGTTGACATGCACAATTACCTATCATGAATGCTCATTATGTGGCATGGAGGAAGGAGAATAGATTTTAGAATTACATTGCCCGGATGAGGTCTTCAACTCAAGCATTCACTATTTACCTTGAACGAACTTTTTAATCTTGGTAATGTTCTTCATTTTAAAAAGAAACCAATAATATCTACCTTAGAGAACTATTGTTACTAGTAAACAACAAGTTATATTGTACTATGCACAGTGCCTAGAATAATAGGATGATAAACAATGTTTTCTATACTATTACTTAAAAATAATCTAAATTTGAACAGAAGAGTGAAAGGGGCACAGAGCAATATTATTCATTATGCACAGTGAGCAAATTTATAAATAGAATTTTTTCCCCTCTGACTGAATACTACCTCTATGTCACTACTAGCTAGTCACAGAAGAAAAAGGACAACTAGAATTTATTACTGAGTGAAATCATGGCCAGGGCTTAGACCTTTAGCAGATGAAAACCTATGAGAACCTACATCCTAATAAGATGAAAACACAGAAGAAATCGGCAGATTTTTAGACATAATCAAGTTGCCAACCCTAAATCAAGAATATATAAAAATTCTTTTTTTGTCTATGACAAACTAACATCTATAACATCATACTAAAGGGTGAAAAATGGAAACTTTTCACTCTAAAATCAAGGACAAGACAAAGATATCCATTATATCACTCATATTCAATAGAGTTCTGGAAACATTAGCAACTAGGAAAGAGACATGGCACTATACATCTCAGACTACAAATCATAATACAAAGGTACTGTGATAAAGTCAGCATGGCATTGGCAAAATAAAGCCAGACCTGAGGTTCAGTAGAAAATAACATGCTGACACAACCCCAAGTACACTCAGCTACCTTATCTTTCACAAAGGAGCCAAACATGTTTACTGAAGGAAAGACAGTCTCTTTAATATATGGTGCTGAAAAAAAATCAGTTTACACATGCTAAAGACTAAAACTAGACTCATGTCTATCATGATACACTAAACTAAAGTAAAAATGGATCAAAGATCTAAATATCAAAATAGAAACACTAAATTTACTGGGAAAGAACATAAGAGAAATATTGAGGATGTAGGTGTAGGGAGAGACTGCATGAATAAAACCTAGACTGTTTGGGAAATATTACAAAGGATCAACAAATGGGCTCACATTTCATTAAAAAGCTTTTGTACAGCAAAGGAAATCACCAACAGAGCTGAAAGACCGTCCAGAGTGGGAAAATAGTTATATCCAGTTATATCACAGACAAAGGACTTCTATCTAGAACATACAAAAAAATTGAAAAAAAATGAGACTGTTCAAGTTCAAAGACCAATCAAAAAATGGGCATCTGAGACGAATATACATTTTCGGATGGAGAAATCCAAATGGCAAATAAGTGTAGGAAAAAATGTCCAACAACACTGGTTATCAGAGAGATGCAAATTAAAACAACACTGAGATTCCATTTCATCCCACAAAGAATGGCTATCATCTAGAAACCAACCAGTAATAAATGCTGTTGGAGCTTTGGGGAAAAAGGAACCCTTATTCATTGTTGGTGGGGGTGTAGACTCATACCACCACTATGGAAATCAGTGTGGTTTCTGAAGTCTGGGATTAGAGGTCCCACTCAGCCCAGCTGTTCCACTTTTGGGTATCTTCACAGAAGAATAGAAAATATACCAGTAATGTATGTGCAGCAGTGTTTATAGCAGCACAATTTGTCACAGCTAAATCTTGGGAACAACTCAACTGCCCATCAACTGAGGAGTGAATTTAAAAAGCTGTGTTGTTTTACATAGTAAAGAAGGATAAATGGGAAACTTTTATAGGTAAATCAATACAATCTGAGACTATAATCATAAATGAAATAAATTGGATCTATGGGTTAAAAATATTTTCTCACTAATGTGAGAAACTGAACAAGTCAATAAGGTTCAAAATGTACAACAGATAGTGTGAATTGGGAAGAAACTGTTCAAAAGAAACCATGATGAGGAAAAGGGCCAAGGGAAAAAGAAAAATGTATTTATATACAAGAAAATTAAGATAGTAATACAAGTTTTTTTAGTTCATTGAAATGAAAGATTTCTTTCAACATTGCTTAAACAATATATTATATTTGTATCTTGTACTCTGAATAACTACTACAAAGACAGCAGTACACAATGTATTATTATTACTCTTGTCAGACTGTTTTGAAACTGTTTTATTGGTATTTTTTCTCTTGTTAAAATAAATAATAAAAATACTAGAACACACTTCCCTTTCATAAGGTCTTCACCCAGGGAGACCTTCTTGGGTGAATGAGCACCGTAACTAGGAATGGCGATAGCACCACCTTGCTGAGTGTGAGCAGGAGGCATAGCTTATAGCTTCATCCATCTGTGCTACACTGCCAGGGGAAACACTATCTCTTGTACAGTGCTGTTCTGAACCCAATGGAACATAAGCAACAGAGAAAATGCAACCTTGTGGATCTGGTGGGGGTGACCCTGATTTGGCAATTCACAGTATTATCCCAAAGCTTGGTAATGAGTAAAATCCATAGCATGAGTGACATGTGTAGCCAAAGTGTTGCTTGTTTACCAAAGAACTTTTCTTCCCTTGTATGTGGTGGGAAATGGCTGCTCAGTCAAGGATGATGCTGCCCAGAAATGCTTGCATCTAATATGGGCATAATAATTTAGTTCTGGCCGCTGCAAGTTAGATAGAAGCCATGTGCAACATTTCTAGTCCTGTCCCACAAATAATTCTTGTAAGATCTTTTACTTTCCCTGTCTTCTTTCTTGGGCAGTGAGACCTTTAGGATGGCACCACCACTCTCAAATGAGTCTTATAAGAGTATATAGAGCATTGGTGGTTTATTTGTTTTTTGACCTTATGCCAATTTGACACTACCTGAATGGAAAACAAATTTCAATAATATCTTGTCACTGGAATTTCAGGGTTTATGTGAGATAGAAAGATGTGAAACAGCTTAATTTGAGATGTTCTGTTGACTTTTCCTGTTGCATCAGTCAGGTTATCGTAGAGGTTGGGCTATGGAGGGCCAGATCATTGAGGATGTCTGACAATGTCTACACTAAGCCTAAGAAATCTTAACATTCAATGAACATTTAAATATGTAGTCATTATGGATAAAAGAAAGCCTGATTTAAAAAATTTAAGTGGGGGCCCTTACATACTTATGTTTAATGCAGAATAAACTAGCCCCCAGAAGGAATATTCACTTAATACATATCTTTAAAGATTCTTTCTTGGAATTTCTTTATCCAAATGAACATCTTCAGAGTTGACTACTAAGTAATTATTTTATGATGAATTAAATTTAAATGGGGGAAGAAACATGAAAGACTTTCTACTTTCAGCTTAATCTGTGCACAGTTATTTAAATATTTTAAATAGAGGGAAAAATATTTCCCCCAAAACAATCAATTGAATTACTGAATTTTTGATTTGGAGAAAGGCTGGCTTTCAACTTACAATTCTTCTGCCTCAGCCTCGGAAGTTTTCCAGCATGTGTTATCAAGCCTGGCTGATTCTTGTATGTCTTCAGCAATATCGGTAGACCATTGAGCTGGTTAGACGATATAGTAACATTGGTCGTGCTGTGCTTTTCACTTCAAGCCTTCTACATGGAAAGAAGGATCTCTGGATGGGCATAGTCCATTTTCCCATCAGTAACTTTGGTGGGGATTAGTCTCCTTGCCTCTGTCAGTCTGCCCCACAGACTGCCTACGAAGTTCACCATTTCCTCCTATTTATCTGCCTAAGGCAGAACTCACTGGAAGTGTGCACTTTGCTCAGTCACCAGGAAGTCCTGAACAGCTGTGGGGAGGGGGTGGATTATGACATGAAAAAAGACCCAACTATGAAGCAATAGAGAAAGCTCTTCCTGGATGGACAGAAACCTCTAAGGTTTCCTTCATGACTGTGCACCTCAGGGACTATTTCTTCTCCTGTCAGAGCTTGGTTGTGATCTCCCTTCACTTGGGGAACACAGTAAGTGGTCCACCCAGGTTTTGTTCATTTTTAGAAAAATGGACTAATTAACAGAGAATATTTTCGCTTACTTTAATAAAATAATACTCTTTGAATTGATCCTTGTCATATTTTCTTTTCATCTCTCACAGTATCTGAGACTCCAAAGAAGCTCCTAATGGCTCTCTGACTGTCCTGGGTCTGAATTTATCTGTTAGCATGTTATCTGCAGTCATAGTTCTGATTCATATAAACTTCCTGAATGAGAATATGTATGCTACACTTATATAGAAGCGATGAGAGAGCTTTGTTTTGGGCTAATCTCCTGCACTAGAACTCAACAGACTAGGCGAAAAATCACAGTGGATCACATTAACTTGCCATGTCCCTCCGCAGAGCCTAAGCTGTTTATTTGAACTTCCAAGAAATCAGGTTCGTAGAAATAACAGCCAAATTTCTCAACCAGGCAAGATAATGAACTTTCCTCTGTGTACGCTAATCAGCTTTTTTCTTGAACTCTCTGTCTTCCTGTCCTCACTTGAATGTAACTTTGAAATCCTGTCCCATGAATGCAGCTATTATTATTATATGTCTAGTTGTCCTCCCAAAGCCTCATATGATCATGAAGCGGGGACTTCTAGAGTTTGAGACTTGACTCATGATCCACTGGGATTATGGATTTTAGTACTGATGGGATTATGGGTCTGAGTACTTTGGGGATTATGGTTGCGACCTAAGGCAGATAGGCTGCCGCAGAGAGCCTGAGTGTAATACAAAGAGAGACAGAGAAACAGACTCACACTGTTGCTCTGCTGCCCTGTTTGGCTGACTGCCTCTGTCACCATTTTGTTGCTGTTCCGCTGCCATGAACTGGATGCTCTCTGCCCTGTTCCACTCAGCCTTGGGCCAGCCAAATATGGACTGAAACCTCCACAAACTGTGAGCTAAATAAACCTTTCCTTCCTTCATCTTGAGTGCTGGTATTCATTCCAGCAACGAGTAAAAAGTGACTAAGACAATTATGTGTCAATTCTAAAAAATTACAGAAAAAGAAATGATAAGCTACATTTTTGCTTTTAATTCTGCTTTCCAACCTTTTTTTGTCCTACTCATTGGGATATTTCCTTTGTAGAGTAAAATATTTACCAGATTCTAGAATAAAAATTGAAACCAATTAAGATTATTAAACTCAGTTTTTCTTATTTTTTCTTTTGACCCTGCTCATGCCTACTGGCTGGAGCTCTTGTGCAGGTGCAGCTTTCCATGACATGGTGGCCTCAAGGGCACTGAACTAACTTTCTTTCTTTCTTTCTTTCTTTCTTTCTTTCTTTCTTTCTTTCTTTCTTTCTTTCTTTCTTTCTTTCTAATTGTCTTTTATTTTGAAGAATAAAAGCAAGAGCAAGAAAAATAAAAGTGCCGGGTGTGGTGGTGCATGCCTATAATCCCAGCACTTGGGGGACTGAGACAGGAGGATTGGTGTGAGTTTGAGACCAGCCTGGGCTACAAAAGTGAGCTTAAGGCCAGCCTAAACTGCATAGCAAACCTTGTCTCAAAAAAAAAAAAAAAACAACAACAACAACAAATAAGAAATAAAGAAATAGAGAGTGAGAGAGAGAGAGAAAGAAAGAAAGAGAAAAGCAAAGGCAGAAATAGTGTAACATATAACAATACATACAATACAGATTTTCAAAACAAGAATAGCTGATTCACAGTGATTGATATATTGTCTATTTTTACTGTCAAATCTGTTAACAGATATAGTTGTGCAAGGTGGGAGATATGATTGAATATTACCACATGCTTCCAAGAAATCTTAAAGTTTTGTTCTCTCTCCTTTTCTTTTATTATCTTTTTTTTTAATTTTTAAAATTTTTTTAAAATTTTATTTTATTTTTTCTTGTTTCAGAACTTTGGTTTGTTTGTTTGTTTTATGGCCGGCTCAGCCTGCCCTGAGGGCAAGGCTGGCGCAGCATGTGGTGCCGGGGATTGAACCATGGTCCCTGCAGCCGCCTGCAGGCGCTTTAGACCACTGAGCCGTCCTGCCAGGCCCCTCCTTTATTATCTTTTTAAAAATTTGCTTTAAAGAGAATGTAGTACTAATTGATATGGCATTAGAAATGGTACTCATTTAGAAGAACAAGATGACAGGTATTTCAATTATGGTTTTAGCATTACACGTTGCTAACTTCAGTGCAGTTGCCTAGTTCATGGATATCAGCATAGAGAGTTGGTCAGGGTGAGATTTCTACCCATTAACTGCTATTTTCAAAAACCTGGAAACTATTAGGACAACATGGAAATTCATGGCTCTATGTGCAGATGCTCCAGGGAACAAGATAGAAGTGCCATTGCCCTTTTAAGGTATGCAGGAGCATTTTTACTACATTCTACGGGGTGTGAGTCACAAACTTGCCTGATTCAAGGGAGAGAAAATTTGATCTAATTTTATTGGGATGGGGCAGAGTTCTAGAAACACCTGGAAGATACCATTTATCTTGGTTACTTTTTACTCATTGGTTGGACAAAATACCCAACACCCCAAATTAAGGAAGGATAGGTTTTTTTAGTTCACAGTTTGTGGAGGTTTCAGTCTATACTCAGCTGGCTCTCAGGCACGGTGGCAGCTGTTCATGGAGTCAGAAAACAGTGAAGAGCAGGGGAGCAGCAGCAGCTGGAGTGTCTATCAAGCCTCTCTTTCTTCCTTTCATGCTGACTATGAAGACCAGAGGTCTTTCAACCAGATATCGGGACTACAAGCTTGGAACTTCTCCAGCCAAGCGGAACGTGAAAAAAGCTGCCCGAGTCCCTTTATGTATCCTTTACATGCTGAGTCACTTGGGGGTGGAGTCGCTGGGCAGATCCAGGTAAGCTTCTGACCTCACAAGCTGACACATTGTGTCAACCACCACACTACTGTAATCTTTTCACCTTTGGAGAATATGACCTGCCATCCTTGAATCTGTTTTTCAGGGTTTTTAAGAGAATTTCTTCTGCAAAATGGAAAGCCACAGGTATTTTGTGCTATGAACTTCATAGATGAAGGACTCTGGGTGTCCAGGCTTAAGGGGAATCTTTCTTCACTGGCATAAATCTGGCTGCATTATCAAATCTCCTGAAAAATGTGGCAGGTAAGAGGTAAAACTAAGCAAAGAAGATTGTACCCTCTGAGACATGGAGGTGGGGAAGTATGTGACAATGTGACCACATGGCTTCTCTAGAGTTCTGAACTTTTATTTGTGTCACTCAAATAAAGCAAGCACTCTGGCTCTTCTGGTATATTGAGGTATAAAGTGCTTGCTATCTTTTGAGTTCTTATGACTTTGCTATCACATCTCAACACATTTTATTTTGACTTCTCCCTGTCGCTTTGACTATCTCATGATCTTCTTAAAAATGTATCAAAGATGCAGGGATCAGGTGCAGGTTTCAATCCTGGGAGTGCTGTATAGGCCCCATTATGGGGTGCGCTGAGATGATGATTGAGACTGGGTGTGTGGTGGTGCTTGGAGGCTGAAAACAAGGATTTTTTTTTTTTTTTTTTTTTTTTGGTTCAGCCTGCCTTAAGGGTGGGTCTGGGGATCGCACTGCCATCCCTTGTGCCTGACTGGGATTGCTGGCACAAGTGCTTAAACCACTGAGCTAACCTGAAAGCCCCCTAGAGTTTTGACTGTCTTTTTTTTTTTTTTTTTTTCTTCCAGTTCCAGGGATTGAACTCAAGACCTTGCACTTGCCAAGCAAGCACTGACTCTACTGAGCTATATCCCTGGCTCTGGAAAGCTGAAAACAGGAGGATCACTATAAGTCTAATGTGTAGTGAGGCACATAGTCCCTGTACTAAATATATATATTTAGTACACTCACTTTCATTCTCTATTTTCCTGGTTGTCTCCTCCATTAAATTTAGCTATCTTCTTCTTCTAAAAACTTCTTGCAATAAGAAATGTACTGTCTTTTATCTTTACTTGGTATGGTTGGACCTAAAGTATTTTCTGAAAGCTGTGTTCACTGGGGCTTTCAGAAGGTGCTTGTATCAAGGCATG
This sequence comes from Myocastor coypus, assembly GCA_004027025.1. Lineage (NCBI taxonomy): Eukaryota > Metazoa > Chordata > Mammalia > Rodentia > Myocastoridae > Myocastor > Myocastor coypus. The sequence goes on along the minus strand of PVJA010006945.1, from coordinate 29,402 downwards.
CTAACCTCATCATAGCTGAATATGCTGCCAGGAGGTGGGCAGCTGGCTGCTGGCGCATGCCTTTGAAGGGCAGATCCTGTTCCCAGCCCCTGCCTCTGCAGCTCTTCCCTCGTTTGCAGTTTTCCAGATGCCATGAGCAGCGCAACTTTCCTCCATCCTGATGTTGTTGCCTTGAAACCAGCTGACCATGGCCATGATTCTCTGAATGGATGAGCAAAACTAAAGCTTGCCTTGTTCAAGTTGTGTATGTCAGGTACTTTGTCCTAGCAACAGAAAGCTGACACATACTTATATGTTGCTCACATATCAGAAAGTATATATCCTACATGCTGATTTGTTTTCTTGAACACTCCAAAAAGCAAATATTGGGCTGGCCAAATAGCTCAGCAGATCCCACCAGGGGGCTGTGGGTTTGATCCTCAGGCCTACCTTGCCAGCCCCACTCCTAGGGTGTGCTGAGACAGGGATTGAGACTGGGAGTGGTGGCATGTGCCTGTAATCCCAGCTCTTGGGAGGTTGTAAACAGGTGGATCACCAGGAGTCGAATCTAGTAGTGAAACCCTGAACGCTCTGTAGACCCTTCCCTAATAAATAAATAAATTTAAAAAATAAATAAATAAAAAGGAAAAGCAAATCTATTAGAACTTGGGGCATTTCAAAAATTATTTCTGTATCCCATTGACTAGAAGAATAATAGGAAACTATGGTTGGCTCAGCATGATTTGTAACCTAGGAAGAGATGTGCGATTCGCATCAAGGCCCGTGGGAAAGCTAGCTAAAAATACGCTCTGGGTACCTAAATTGGACACTTGCTTTGGACATAGAAAGTAAAAGAAGCACTCTCCTCCTCCCCGCAAAATGAGCTTCTACTCTGCTGGGGTGTCAAGGCCTAAATATACACAGAAATAAATAACAAGGTGGTAGGGAGAATAAAAGTGACTTTCATAAAATGTCCACATCCTAATCACCACGAACCTATCAACTATGTTAGCATGACAAAAAGAGATTTTACAGATGTGTTTAAATTAAAAATCTAAGAGGCAGAGATGATTCTAAATTATCTGGTGGCCCAAGTTGATAAGTGAAAAAGGTAGGCCATGGAATGAAATTATGCAGTGCAAAAAAGATCTGAATGACTGTTGTTGAATTTGGACTATAGAAAAAGACAAAGGAGTGTGTGGTGGATTCATTAGTGGTCCACTTAGGACCCTCAGCTGAACTGAACCAGCACAGTGCTGGGTGTGGATGGCCCTCCTGAGGAGTGTTGCTAATGACATAGAAATGGAGCTGGAGGAGAAGGTGCTGTGCTGTTGATCTTCCCTGAGAAGCTCCGCTTGCTGGCTTTCCTAACAGGAACTCAGCTGTTATTGGGGGAAGATCTTGGGTCCTTGCTGTTGCTAAGGATGGCGGTGGTTTTTTCCCTTTCCAGGCAGTTCTAGTCCTCACCTTCAGTGTTGCTTCCTGGCTCTAGTGCAGACCCCTCATCTTGCTGGCATAGCTCCCACCACTGACCTTTGGGCCTTCCCAGTGCAAATCCTTGACACAGACTTGCATGAGACATTTTGGTGGGCACTAGGATTTTATTTTATTTTTTTAAATTCATTTTATTTTATTTTATTTTCTTGTTTCAGAACTTTCGTTTGTTCATTGATTTATTTTTATGGCCGGCTCAGCCTGCCCTGAGGGCAGGGCTGGCGCAGCATGTGGTGCCGGGGATCAAACCCCGGTCCCTGCAGCCGCCTAAGCTTTCTTAAGCAGGCGCTTTAGACCACTGAGCCATCCTGCCGGGCCCCTAGATTTTATTTGGACTCACGGAGGACATTGTTGTGGGCTTTTGGTCTTCAGATGGATTCATGCAGGATATTGCTTTGGGATCCAGGCCATTGGCTGGATTCTTCGTGTATCTAGCTCATGAGCAGATCTCTTGTATCCTCTGCATTGAACTTTTTGGGGAAATATTATAATAAAACAATCCTATAATATATGTATCTTATATTAAATCTATTCTCTTGTAAACCTTTATTACAACACACTGAACCTGGAAAAGAGTAAAGAATACAATCTTGCTTCCACCTTGATTTAGTTGATTAAGAACTACTGTGAATTTCTAAATTTTAAGCCATGAGATAACAAAGTTATGTTGTTTTAAGCCTTCACATGTTGGTAATTTGTTGTAATAGTGTTAGCAAACTGCTACAAGCAGCAAATTAACTGAAATAAGGATCTATAAAAAATGTCAGTGGTAAAGAAGGCACAAATTGCCAGTACTAGAATTTCTACTGCAATGCCATGGATGCATGCATGCTCCCCTCCCAAATTTTACTACAAAAAAATAATTGGGAAAATTTTTGTTGGTGCAGAGTGTACAAATTTTATCGACCTTATAGTCCAGGAACAAAACAGTGTTGATAAAAAATACTAGTACAGCAAACTATGGAGAGCAATTCCAGTGTTTCAGTGTGTCCCTTCATTTCAGCTTTAAACTTTGGATTTCTACTTTCTGCTTGAGAGTAGGATATTCTTACAGGTAGTTGTTTGTGATAGTGACCTGCTCCACTAATATCAAAGTTTCAGTACTTAGGTAGCTTTCTTGATCCATCATTTCTTTTTATATCTAAGGGAAAGCATTTTGCATATTCTTCACCTTCACTGACAACTGTGGCAGAGGGCCTTGTTGCAGTCACAGAACTAGCTCCTCCTTGTGCTACTAGATGATATGTCTGCAAATTGCTCTGATGTTTTTTTCTTAAAGTTTCCATGTAATGCCAGTTTTATATTTGCAGCAGTTCTGGAAAACCTAGTTACTTATTACTTAAAGACATTAACCTAATTGGAAAAATTGAGACTACAATTAGTAGACACGATAAGGATTGTTAGTTCAAACAAGTGCTATGGTGGTGGCATGGGTGATGTCTGTTTACCAAAGCTGGTTGGAGAAGTAGGCATGACCTGTTAGCTACAAGATCCCAGAACACATGCCCAGGACAGTCCCCAAATCCTATATGTGGACTTCTTGTGAGAACTCAAACAGATTTCCAACAGGATGGCCTAGACCTGAGGTCAGCATGAGTCATGGTATTCCAGCACTACCTTCCCCAGTACCTAGCAGTACCCATTTCCAGAAGTTCTTGCAAGTTTCTTTGCAAATTGGATAATATAAAAGGACACAGACACCAAGAAAAGCTCATTATCATGGCTTTCCTAGCCTGCTCTGTGTCCTCCAGGGTATACTTTTGCCTTATTTTTTCCTTCTTACTTGGTCCAAACTTGCTAAGCAGAGCCAGTTCCTCCTTTAACTTCATCTTACTTTTTGAAAATAAACATTGTCTTTGCCTTTTTTGCTCATTTTATTTAAATCTCTATTTGTGATAACAAGAACCCAGAATCTAACTTCAAAAAGAGAGGTGAACAACCCAAAACCAGATAACATTTACCTGGTGGGCCACTTTCAGAAGAAGTTGCTTGATAACATTTTGGTGGGCCAGCCAGAAGAATTAAAAGCCAAGATGTTCCAATAAGACTTGGACATAGACATCCAGGAGTGAAGTTCAGGATCTGGAGGCCTAGGTAAGACCCATATTGAGGACAGTTTTTGTTTCCCTTAGGAAAGGAGATGTACTTCTGTCAATCAGCCCCAGATATTTGACATAAGCTAAAAAAATTTCAAGTGTGATTACAAACACCTATGGCACAGTTTCTGTATGTGGCCTTTCTGTGTTCGACAGTCAGAATCCAGAGGAGGGACAACTGAGGTTCTTGTTGCAAATGTAAGGAGACTGCAAACTTGGAATATGACTTCACCAAGCTACTGCCTGGGTCATGCTCCAAGTATGAGGCAGCCAATGTGCCTGACTCCTGGCACTGGAAGCTTGACTGTCCTTACTCCTAGAGAGGAAATAGGCAAACCAGATCCTTCATTTCCTATTCTGATGACTAAAGAGACCCAGCTGAACATGCAGTGCCCCTATACACCAACATCGCCATCTCCTCCAAGGAACCCTGGGTAATGTTGGATATCATGGGTCAGTCAGTTCAATTAGTTCATTCTATTTTGACTTACTTCCCTAGAAAATCCTCCTCTGGATCCATAAACCACGGTTGAGGGCGAAGTGACCTGATCAGAGATTCTCTGCAGCTGTACTAACAAATGAAACTGCAAAGTTAACTAGAAGTCTTAATTCCACATCAAGTCAGAGCTATCCTGGAGACAAGAAGTTACTTGTGGTTAACATAGGAATGACTAAGTTTCAGGCCATGCTTTTAGATAATTCTGAAGTCATTATGAAAACTTACACTGCTATTGACTCTGCCTCTTTGATGCTGAGAAGTCAGCTCTATGCAAGCAGGCAGGACACTAGGGGCAGAGACCTGGGAAGGAAGTGTGATGGGAGCTGCCTTGTCAATTATCTATAAAATGTAGGCTGGAAATTCTAGACCTCCTAGAGGCAGTCCGTCTTCTCAGGAAAGTCACAGCCATGCATTGTAAAGTGCACCAAAGTCTGTTCGGAAAATCAAAAGTCTGACAGGAAAGCAAACAGGGCAACCTTACTTCCCCTTAACCCTCTACCTTTATTCCCAGTACTGGAGGAACCATTGAAATCTGTCTGTACTTCCCAGAAAAGTAAATAAGCCTCAGAATAAGGAGGAATTAAAAGGAGTCTCTGGTGGTACTTATAAAACAAACTAGCCTTTTGTCAGGGGCACAATGGAAAGCTATAAAACACTCCCTGATTCCTTTCATATGGGAAGAGATGACACACTGGAAATGATCACTCAAGTTTCTACACCAATGGGACTAGCAGCAATTACCCTGTAGGTTTCAAAGCTTGGTCACTCTGTGCCTGCAATAACCCAGACAAACCCAAGCCACCTCCTTTATAAGAACCTGTACAGAGGAGAAGGCAATACCCTGGGGATGACTGGCAATTAGACTTTACTCATATGTCACCATGTGGGAGACTTAAACTGATGGTGGTCTTAAGTGACACCTTTACAGGTTAGATTGAAGCCCATTCTATCCACTGAGAAAAAGCTACAGAGGTAGTCAAAGTGCTTCTTAAAGAAATCATTCCTTGATTTGGACTACCCCAGTCCCTCCAGAGTAACAGTGAATCTTCTTTTACTGCCCAGATAGCTCATAGAGTGGCAAAGGTCTTAGGAGTGAAATGCTATCTCCATTCCTTCTGGCAGTCTCAGTCTTCTGGAAGGTAGGAAAAGTCAACCTGGCCTTAAAGTGAGATCTGACAAAAGTTTGAAAAAAAAATCCAAGCCCTCTGATTGCTGTCAATAGCATTCATGAAGGTTTATAATATGCCCCATAGTGGGGCAAATTTAAACCCACTTTAGACGTTATTTATGTAAGATGATAGTAAACACAGAAACAACCAAGTCCTTATGATATCTCATTCATCTGGAACAGCTACAGCAGGCTTTTGTAATGTACGGGAAGAGTCCTGCCAACTCCTGGCCCAGGAGGACCACCTACTCTTCATCCCAGAGACCAAATACCCATAAAATCTTGGAGAGGGGACATCTGCAGATCAATATAATCCAAAAATGAAAGAGCCCCTTCTCAGTGATCCTTGCTGTGTCCACTGCAGTAAAGGAGGCCGAGATAGATGTATTTTTTTGGAATGAAGCCAGCCCCACTTGAACTTCTGCAGGTCAAGATCAAAAGGAGAACTGTTCCTAAGGAACGGTGGAAGATGAGATGTCTTTTCAAATAGCAAGATTCCAGTACTGCTATAGGAAATGTAAAAAATGAGCCGTTACTTGTATTTTGGCTAATAGTGAAACACAATGGCCATTGACTCTTTTCTCATTGTATTCTGATAGCTTTTCTTCAGTTTTGCACAGCATCCCAAAGCAGTTGGAGAGAACATCATCTCCACATGTAGGATCTGCAGCCCTTTCCAATTTGGAGAAGCTGTAGAAGGTAGAGACTTCCACTTCCTCAGCACTCAGTAGAGAGTCATAGGGATTTGTGTCTCTCAGAGTGAAATGATGTAGGACATTAGGACACAGCAAAGCAGGCGGGAGGAGGAGGTGGGACCTGTCAGCTACAAGATCCCAGAACACACAAATAGGACAGTTTCCACATCCCTGCCTGTGGCTTTTTGTGAGAACTATACCAGTTTTTGAACAGGATGACCTAGACCTGAAGTCACCCCAGCATAGCTTCTGAGGTTCCATTTATGGAAGTTCTTTGAGATTTAGACTATTAAAAGAGCACAGGGGGCCCAGCAAGATGGCTCAGTGGTCTAAAGCGCCTGCTTAGGAAAGCTGAGGTGGCTGCAGGGACCGCGGTTCGACCCCTGGCACCACATGCTGCACCAGCCCTGCCCTCAGGGCAGGCTGAGCCAGCCATAAAAATAAATAAATGAACAAACAAAAGTTCTGAAACAAGAAAAAAAAAAAAAAAAAAACCACAGGCATTGTGCTCTCAAGAAGAAGAACTTGTCATTGTGGCTTTCCTCATTGTAGCTTGCTCTGTATCCTCCAGGGTGCACTTGTACTTTTCTGTTTTCCTCTTTTACTTGACCCAAGACCACTCTGCAGAGCCAGTTTCTTCCTAACCCTTCTTTTTACTTTTTCAAAAAAAACTTTGACACTACTTTTTGCTCATTTCATTCAATTCTTTCTTTGAGATGAGAGGAACCTTGGTATCATAATCCAGAAGAAGTGGGCAACCCTTAGCCCAGTAAAATTTATTTGGTGCTCCACTTTTAGAAGGAGCTACTGTACAACATTGTAGGGTGATGTTCAGTAGTGATGTTGAGAACAAATACGACTGCGAAGGATTTCCTTCCTGGTGGATAAGGGGAATGTCGCAGCCCTAGCTTACATGGAGACTGTGGCTTCAGGGGGCTGATGGGTTTGGGCCCAGGGACCACTGGCTGGTACAATTCTGATGGCCAGAGCCAGCAGACCTCACATGCATATGGCTGCAGTGCTCACACTGGAGACATTTAGGAGTTTCTTTTGAAAATGTGGTGTCATCCCAGACTCATGCCTCCACACACTACAGCTTTATCACTTAGCCTTTAAGCCCCTCCTCCCTGTAGTTTCCCTTCCAAGCAGGTCCCTGTGTGTTTGTAGGATTGGTACTCCAGATAGAAATAGAAATATAGAAAACTGTTTCTAAAGATGCACCCTTGAATGCCATTGATGCTCTTGTCCACCACAAGACATTGAAAAAGTCCCATCAGCCTAGCTCCTATAAAACAGGATTGTTTTCATATTCATTCTCTAGCTCCATAGCTATTTGAGCTTCTTTATATATTTTTAAAATTTAAAAATTTTGTTTTTTAAAGAGAATAAAAAATATGTAGAAACAATACAGAATTTCACTGAACAAAATGATAGGAGTTCAACAGTGGTTGTTACAATACATAGTGTTGTCTTCAGACATTTGTTCTGATTACCAGGTATAGGTAATCTGAAAAACCAATTTGAACACTACATGATGCAGTATAATGAATATTGTCAAATTCATATTATTTTGTTTAGTAAAATTTTATATCATTTGTAATTTTTTTCTTTTTTATTACTATTTTGCTTTCTCTTAAAAAAAAACCAGATTAGCAGATATAAGCACTGGTCAAAAAATTGAAAAGAAGAAAAAATGAAGCACTAACTTTTCTACTTGATAGTCCAGTAAAACCCAGCAGTATGGTTATCCAAACTATCCTATGCATAAATGTATATATTTTTACCTTCCTTCCTTCCTTCTTTCTCTTCTCATTTTGCTCATCTCAGTTGTTCTTCCCCTGTGAACACTTTCTTTCCCCTTTATAGTACCTACTGTACCTTGAGATCTTATTTACTCTTTCAGGTTTCTGTATAGTCATGTATGTGAAGATTTTATGTCCAGTTCTCAGCTTCAGGTCCGTGTTAAACCATCTCTATTCCTCATCCTCCATAGACAATGGGCTTCCTGTGCAATCAAGTCTTTTCTCTTCCTTCGCCTTTTCCTTTCTTTCTCTTCTCATCCCTCTCTCCTTCCCGAGCTTCTCTATGAGTCCTTTTTATCTCTTTCTCTACCCAAATTGATTCTTTGCATTTGGAAATGACACTCATGCTATGAGTGAGCCTTGTGTATGATCTGGCTGCAGATACAAAGTTCTGCGTGTGGCCCTCCAGCCACTGTGTATGCCAGACGATGCTTTGTGTTATGTTTCTGTCCTCACCATTCGTTGTACCTTTCTACTGAACTCTGCTTCCTGGACTCAGGCTTTACCTTGGACTCTTGATCCCAAAGCACCATCCATTCATCCCAATATCTTTGGGATTGCTGCTTTCTGTTCATTCAGAAGCTGACTCAGTGATGGCTTGGCATCCAGGCTGCACCATACTTAGCATACATGGCAGAGCATGCCATGCAGGTGAAGAAACAAGTCCTCAAGAGGGCTGAGCATGGTGGTGCATTCCTCTATGACTAGCACTTGGGAGGCTGAGGTAGGAAGATTACCTCATGAGTTGGAGGTCAGTCTGACTACACTGTGAGTTCAAAGCCAATTTAAAATATACAGCAAGGTCCTGTCTCTAAAAACCACAAACCAAACCCAACCAAACCAAACCAAAACAGCTCAAAAGGAAAATCATAAAATCAGTTAGTGAAACTAGCCATGCAACCTAGAAAAAAATGGGAGGTGTTGGGAGACATGAAAACCTTCTTACCCAGAAAATGGGAAGTCCTTTCACTTCTTTGTAACAAGCAAAATATCAGGGACTGCCTGATAGCTCAGTGGGCTAAAGCACCTGCATAGGCAGAACACAGTGGCCAGGGTTCGATCCCCAGCAGACTGTGCTGAGAAAGCAACTGAGACTGGATGTGGTGGCGTGTGCCTGTAATACCAGCACTTGGGAGGCTGACAACAGGAGAATCACTATGAGTCTGATCTACATACTGAGACCCTGTGGACCCTGTAGACTTCATCCTAAATACAGAACAAGAAAGAAGGAAAGGAAGGAAGGAAGGAAGGAAGGAAGGAAGGAAGGAAGGAAGGAAGGAAGGAAGGAAGGAAAGAAATATTATTAGCATTCATGACCACTTCTCAAAGAGTCGTGAGAAGGTAGGACTATAAAAGCTGGAACATACACTATCATCACCACAAAATCAGATAAGCATGTATACATTTTTTAGTCAGTTAAGAAATAACAATGAACAGTAAATTACATGCTATAGATTAGCAAATGCTGATCAGATTGAATATATAAGTGAATTGGATTTAAATTATATATTAAGGAACCCTACCAAGGGCCATTATGAGTTTTTGAAATGGTTAAAGAGGAGCAATTAAACTTGGTTTATTTTATTTTTTAATTTAATTTAATTTTGGAGAGTAAAACAGAACAGAAGCAAAAACAAATAGAAAAAAAGAAACAGAATGACATGCCATACATATGTTATAGATTTTCAAAATAGGAAAAGCTAATTAACAATGGTAATTAGCTTTATTTTTATTGCCAAATGTGTTCTGAGACTAATAGATATAGTTATGTAAGATTAGGGAAATAATTGGATATTGGCGCTTGCTTTCAAGAACTCTTAATCTTCTTCTTTGTCTTTTTTTGTTTTATTTTAAAGGGAGTATAAGAATTAATAATTAGAAAAGGCACACATCTAAAAGACCAAGATGAGAGGTATTCAACCATGAGTTTTGTATTGCACATTGCTGTTTTTAATGTAGTTGCTCAGATCACAGATATCAGCATACAGAGTTAGTCAAGGTGAAAATTCTGCACATTAACTACTGTTTAAAAAAAACCTGATGAAAATTACACTTGGTTTATACAGGTAGCTTGTTCAAAGCAAGGGGAGTAAGAGTTATGGAAGTAAATTTTCTTTGCTCTTCCAGGTGTTGCTCTCTGAAGCTGCGCTTCCAGGTGCAAATGTTTGCTTCCTCCTCAGTTCAATAAATCATGGCTTCACTCACCCAACCTGCTGGGGTCTCAGACCGTAAACTGGCATAATGAGAATGCTCTCGGCCTTTGTGTCCTGAAGGAGTGGCATAAAGGACAGTGGACTCTGACCTTCAGTTAGCAGCATAATCTCCATAATCCACTGAATTCCAAACACCCCACTGGATTTAGCAAACCTATTTTTCCATGTGTCCTGTTTCCAAAGACAATTGCTCTAGAGAAAAGCCTGGGAAGTTGACACAATACAGTACAGTACAGTGGGCGGGCAGTTCAGAGAAAAGAAAAGGGCTCGTATGTTTTCTTAACAATTGTGGCCAAAAGATAAGGCTGTTTATGCAACGTTGCAGCCTCTAACACTGGGAGAGGGAGAACTGTGAAATCAGAATGCGAAGAATTACCAGCCGCAGATAAACATACAGTTCATTCTAGCCAGGGACTGGGGAGTGTGGCTGGGCTGGGAGAGCCTACTCGTGTGAATAAAGTAATAATATTTGGAGCATGACTTGTACAGGACTGGATGTCTGGTTTCATTTTGTTTGTGGGGAGTGATTAATTACATTAGAGCAGCAGTTTACCCAATAAAGCACAGGACTCTTAAGAGACTTTCCACGTCAGGTATTTTAATTGACTTCCTGTGTCCTGGGTGCCAGATGCTTCTGCTATTGGCCGCACACCCATCTCCATGTCACAGATCCTTATTTTCTGGAATTGGCTTTGGGAAGTTTTGGGGCCAGTTGGAGAATTATAAAAGAAGTCAGTTATCATTGTGACTTCTGGCTATTACTAGGAAATGACCTAGGGGCTGGGGAGATAGCTCCGAGGCACAAGTGCCTGCCTGGCAAGTGCAAGGTTGTGAGTTTGAACCCTGGTCCCACAAAAAAAAAAAAAAAAAAAAAAAAAAAAAAAAAAAAAAAAAAAAAAAAAAAAAAAAAAAAAAAAAAAAAAAAAAAAAAAAAAAAAAAAGGAAATGACCTAAAAAGTATAGATAAATATACACATGAGAAGTTGGATGACTTTTTTTTTTTTTTTTCCTAAAGGTAGTCTGGAGAAGTCTAAGTGTCAGTTCTTTTTCTCTATGAAGGAAAATAAAGGAAAATAAATGCCCCCTCCCGGCTGCTCTGGGCTCTGAGTATTATCTGACAGTGCCTTGGCCTCTCATCAGGCAAGACAAGCTTCAGGGGAAGCCTTTGCTTTATTAGTTTTGTGGCAGCAGAGACTTTGATGAAAGAGGGTTTTTTTTTTTTTTTTTTTTTTGACACAATAATCAGTTTTTTAAATTTATGATTTATGTCCAGAAGCAAAGTAGATCAAAAGAATCTCCAGGAACACTAACAACCTAATCAGAGAAATTTATCTTGAGACAGAAAGACTCAGCACCAGCAAGCAGGAATAGAGCGAGACCCAAATGTACACTTAAGCTTGGGTTGGATATTTCCTAGAAAGGGATAATGCTAGACTTTCTTGGTCAGCTCTTCGCTGTGGGAAGGAGTAAAGGCTTAATGCTGGGTAGCTTCTCAGATGATCTGAGTGTCTGAATATTCACATGTCCGCTAGTGACACTGAGTAAAACTCAATATAGGAGACTGAGATTTCAGATTATTAAGATTTAATTGTTGCCCTCATGCTTGTGTGTTGATTTTATTAATTAAGTAATGACCGCCTTTCTGTATACTGCAGAAGATGGAGGAGGAATGGTTGTTGTCACTGTACAGGGATGCTTTCCAGGTTTCTGGGTAGATTGTTGAGTGACCAGAAGATGCTGATACCATAAAAAAATATAATTTTGGAGCAAGACAAATCTGGCTGAAATCTTCTGTTCTTATATACTTACGATATTAGACTGAATGTTAGACCTCAAATTTGCGCGCACACACACACACACACACACACACACACACACACACACCTATGATTCATGGTACTTAGAAAGACTAATTTAGTTTATGTTGAGTGCACAGCATAATGCCTGAGAAAGGACAGGTGATCAATGAAGTTTACTTGTCTCTATTGCTTGCCCTAGGAGGGGCCAGTCACAGGGATTCACCTCTATTGTTATGTGGGTGTAATAGACAAGGTTATAAATCATACTATGTTATGTACCAGATGCAAGATCCTATGTTCTTCTGTTTTTGAGTAGGAGGTAATGCCATCAAGTTGTCAGGATTAAAATGCAAGTGGTAGAGTAAGCCTGTCACATCATAGGATCTCATGTTAGTTTATATGTTTAAACTTCTTAGAAATAAGGCATTTCCCAAGCCCTGTGAAATCCTCATATACAGCTGTATCCTTTTCACTCTATTCTAGATCATTTTCCACTTTTGTCTCTTAGTGTCATCCCTTTGGAGGCATTACATTGAGTGACATAACCAAGTATGAAGGCAGACTTAAGGTTCCATAAAAATTCATGGGACTTTTAATTCCAAAACAAGTTTCCCTTAACCTTTATTTTTGTAAGTATCTTTGTTTGCTCAATTTTAGATTAAAATTGTAATCTAATTTTACCTGTAAAACCAATTCTTGGAGAATAGGTTTTTATCCTGAAGTTTCATCATGTGTTATTTGTCAGAATGTCTCTCAATTGTCATAACCTTCCTTTTTCTCCCTACTCAGGGCTTATTTCAGACAACAGCATGATTTGAACCCATAAAAGAAAAATTAGTCCAAATAAAGATAAGCATAAGCCTAAGAACAATCCAATGATTTCAGTGCTCAAGTTTTAAGAGGAATTGACTTTATTTCATAAGATACCAATCTTTTCTAGCTCAAAAATAATTTTTTTCACTACCTACGGGCCTACCTGACTTCATGCATAATTGTTGTTAAAGAATAATGGACAGTTTTTGAAAGAAACTAGTATCTTTTGAGACTGTGCAAGGGAAGTTAAGAAACTTATGTATGTTACATATATGTCCTGTATAAGGCAAAGAGAACACCTGGCACTTTTAACTGCACGACAGGCAGGAGACTAGAAAAATCCGACTAGAATTTTGTAGAGTTGTAGAAATGTAAAGTTTTCTTTTCCAGAATTTACATACTCCACATCAAACTCAAGGATCAAGAGAGTAAATGGTGAGAAGGAAGAGGTGTTTGATCATCAGACGGTTAAATGTGCTGTGATAGTGTTCTATTAGATGTTTGAAGCATTCAACACATGTTTAATTCAAACACACCCAAATGGAAAACATCTGGAGACACATTACACAGAACTGTGCTATGGGAAACATCTGTGTGTAAATCACACACCGTGCTGGTTATTTTGTCTGTTAGCTCTAAACTCCATTTCCACTCTCCATTCGGCCGTGGTTGAGGGACAGAAGCTTGAGAACTACATTTCCCAGAATCCTTAGCAGACCAGCTTCCACTTCTCCGCCAATCAGAGACCCTGGTGGAAGTCCGGAAGGAAAGTGGAAGGGGAATGCATACTTTATTTTTCATCCGTTGAAGTTTTTGGCAATGTTAGCAGTAGCTCCAGTAGCAGTAGAAGTGGTGGTGTCTGAAAGTGAGTTCAGTTCAGATGGTAAATTTCTGACCTGTGGAGGCTAGAGGTGCGCCTACATTTGCTGGGCTGGTAACCCCAGTGACCGGAAAATGGTGATAGGATTTTGGGTACTTGTTTCTTGAAAGGTTTCCAACACAGCGAAGGGACAGCGAAAGGGCGATCATGGATTCTGGTTAACATCGGTTTTTCTTTTGTCCAGTTAGCCTTAGGATGGTGGCAATCCCTGCACTTTCCAGTCTCAGCAGCCCTCCCTTTTTTGACTCCAGTTATCAACTTATTTATAGCCCCATTTCCTATGTTTTCTTTTCTCTACTGAAATGCCTAGTGTAGTTTCAGTTTTGTGTACTGGATACTAGCCAATGCACATCTGTACAAACTAGGCACAAAAAATGAATTCAAATAAAATTAAAATGCAAAAATATTAAATTCTGTGCCCCATTTGTGTTACAGAAAGGATTTATAGAAGAAAATGTGTAAGCAACTATTCATCCTAAAAATTCCACCAAAAATTTAGCTCCTTGCCATGTACCCTGTAGCCTCCCCCAGGGGAAAGAGGTTGACAAAACAAGCATTCTAGACAAGAGACTTGCTTTTGAAAGATTGTTACTCATAAATTTAATTTTTAATAGCATTAGTAAAAAGTACTAAGAATCTTATGTTAGGCATTCAAAATGTTGTGTAATGTAATTGTCATAATACTCTAGAAATAAGTTATTACTTTAATATATATGAGGAAAACAAAAGGCTAGTAGTAGCACCATTGCTTAGTGGTATCATGGAGCAAACTTCGAACAAATTGAGTTTGAAAGATCTCGGAACCTTTTTCTAGTTCCTCATGAATCTACAGAACTGACAGGTGGTCCTGGTGGGTTTGCAGTGGGATTTTTAATGTAATTTGAGCAGTAAAAGGAAAAGCACATGTTCAAAAGCAACCTGATTAGCATTAGGTTACTCTTTCTGTCAGAGTGGAAGCAAAGGGAACTCTTGTGCCAACTCTTAATAACTGGGCTTCTTTTGATTGGCTGCTGTGTATCTTTTGGAGTTTGAGGATTTTTGTATTTTAAAAAGTTTCCTTTTCATTAGGTCACATTTAACCCCAATAATTCCAGTTTGGTTTGGTCTGTGGGGAGCACAATCCAAAACAATGGCTCCCACTCAATTTTATTTGACAGTAGCAGCCTAGTCCTCTCTTCCTAGGATGCACACTGCTTGCAGTACGGTTTAGCCATGCCCTTGTCTAGGGTGCAGGCTATTTCTTCACTGTCTGGTATTTAAAATCCACTGTAATTTACTCTGGCCTATAGAATGTGTCAGAAGAGACATGTGAGACCCACAGGCCAGACACAAGGGATACGAAAGGCTCGTCCACATGGGACGTTGTCCAGTAATGTACCAGTGTGAAGCAGGCCTAGCACTAAGAAGACAAGACACTATGCAGAGGAGCCACAAGATGCTTCAGCCGGCAGCCAGCCACCAGGGAGGCAGACGTGGTGGTATCTGGCCTTCTACACCGCTGGCTTTTGCTAAATATGCTGTATAGGCAGGCCAGGCAAAATGAAAAGGGAAACTGCCAGGCTGACCTACAGAACTATGCAAAATAATAAATAATTTTCTCAAGCCACTAAATCTGTTATATGGTAATAGGGCTGATAAAAAAATAGAGATTTAAAAAAATACAGTTTTTTTGTTTTGTTTTGTTTGTTTGTTTTTACCAGAGATCGAACTCAGGGTGTTATACTTGGCAGGCAGGCACTTATGTCACTGACCTATCTCCCTAGCCCTAATAGTATGTATTCAGATTTTAAAAGTTTATTATTCTAAAATACATGTGATTATTAATGTCCCTCAAAATGTTACTCCTTGATTAGAATTCACTTATCCTATGATTTCTGACATATTCAAAGCAGTTCTGAAAATCCTCTTTTGTGTCTTTATGAAGTATAATTAAAAATATTGTGACATGGCCACATTCACCTTATTTACCTCATCTGGCACTGTGTTACTTCTAGCCCTTCCCCAAAGTCAAAACGATCAGGGCAAGTAAACATTTTGAATCAATTCAGGGCATCAAAGCAACCATGGCAACACCAATAAAGGCCTTCAGGAAAGAGGACTTCCAGAACTGCTTTAGAAAATGAAAAGAACAAGGGCTGGGGAGATAGCTCAGTAGAGTAAGCACTTGCTTGGCAAGTTCAAGGTCCTCAGTTCAATCCCTGGTAAACACACATACACACACACACAAAAAAAAAAAAAAAAAAAAAAAAAAAAAAAAAAAAAAAAAAAAAAAAAAAAAAAAAAAAAGGAAAGAACAATGGGATACATGCATGGGAAGTGAGAAGTACCTTGGAGGGGCATTAGTGGCAATACATCTTTTATTGTAACACATTTTAAAAATTTAAACATTCCCTGTGCTGTGTAATTATACATCATATAGCCAATAAAGGAGCCACTGATCATTTCTTTGTGTCCATAGCCATTTTGCCTTCATTTATCACTAGCTGCCCCAATCCCTTCTGTCGTACTTACTGATGAAATGCTCATCTTTCCTAGTTAAGAGGCAGGCGCATAACTCAATTCAGTCCAGTCTGAGGCTCTGTCTCTGGAAGGAATTAATTAATTAATTAATTAATTTGCAATAGATCTTCTTATTCATTGTTCTTTCCCAGGAAAATAAAAAGAAAAGAGTCAACATATGTGTCATAGCATTTTTAGAAAAAAAGACAGGAAGTAAGCATCTGCATATAAAAAAATCAACTGCCAAATAAACGCCACAGTGGGGGGGGTCATCACAGACAGAGTGCAGTTCAAGACAGGGTAAGGGCTCAGGAATGAACAAACAGGTCAATAGCTCCCATTTCTCCCCGTAACTTCAAGATTTAACACAGAGCTTTGGCTTCATATTTACACAAACTAAGCCATCTAGCAATCACTGACTCAGAGATGAAGTAAATGTCCACAAAGCCTAGACAAGTACAAGAATTAAAAGAGGGCAGCCTTTGAGAAAAACAAAAAGCCAGGATCACGCGCGCACACACACACACACACACACACACACACACACACACACACTGCTATGTGTTGTGTTTGTCCAGTACTGTGCTGATTTTGTCACTGTAGCTTTGGCTTATGTAAAGTGTGCTTCTGTTTGAGACAGGGTTTCACTATGTAGTTAAAATGGTCTTGAACTCACTATGTGGCCCACACTGGTCAGGAGGTTGTCCTCCTATTTCAGCCTCCTGGGTGCTGGGATTACAGGTATGCACCATCATGCCCAGCTTTGCAGTTTAGAAATGAAACTTCAGATCTGGGATTGAGATGTCTCCTGCTTTGTTTTTGTTGCCCAGAATTGCTTTTGCCATTCTGGATATCTTCTGGGTCCATGTGAATTTTAAGACTGTTTTCTTTAATTCTGTGAGAAGTACTATTGGTATTTTGATTGGGATTGTATTACATCTATAAATTAATTTTAAAAGTGTGCCTATCTTGACAATATTCATTTTGCCTATCCAAGAGCAGGGGGTATCTTTTCATTTTCTGATATTCTCTTTGAAATTTTTCAGAGTACTTTACTTTGGTTTTTATCATAATTGTCTTCCATTTCTTTTGTTAGGTCATTCCTAAGTACTTATTTTTTCTTGAAGCTATTATAAGCACTATTGTGACTTCATTATTGGTATATAGGAATATTGTTGAATTTCATGTGTTGATTTTGTCTCCTTCCATGTTGTTTAATTTTTAAAATAAATTCTAGGTGTCTTTTAGTGGAATTTTTCAGTCTTCTGTGTAAAGGATCACATTGCCTGCATATGAAAACAATTTGGTTTCTTTTTTTTTTGAAATGAATAAAAATAGAAAAAAAAACGATTAGAAATGATACAGAATTTTGTTAAACAAATGGTATGAATTCTCTTTCCTGGTTGCTCTGGCTAAAGTTTTGAGTGCATACTATATAGAACAGGAGTGATGATAGTGGACATCCATCTCTTAGACCTGACTTCACAGGAAAAGTTTATAGATTTACTCCATTCAATACGATGCTAGAGACAGGTCTATCAGATTAAGATAAGGTCCTTCTATATGTATTTTCTTCAGGGATTTTATTATGAATGGGTGTTGGATTTTGTCAAAGCCTTTTCCTAAGTCTATTGAGATGATTATGTGATTTTTTTGTTCTTCATTTGTGTATGTGATATGTTGTATTTATTAATTTGTATATGTTGAAACATCCTTGAATTCCTAGGATAAAGCATGCTAAGCATGATTGTCTGGTTACCCTTCTCTCATTGGTTGGACAGATACTTGACATTCAAAATGAGGGAGGAAATGTTTATTTAGCTCACTGGAGGTTTCAGTCTATACTCAGCTGACTCCAAGGCAGAGTGGCACATGGCAGAGGTCAACAATTCATGTGGCAGAGGACAGCAAAACAGCAAGAGTAAAAGGGAAGAGTAACAGCAACAGTGGCAACAAGGAACAAGTCTGTCTCCTTTATGCTATATTCAGGCTATCTGCCCCAGATTGGGTGCAGTACTAACACCCATAATCCCAGCAGCACCCATACCCATAATCCCAGTGGATCATGAGTTAATCACAAACTCTAGAAGTCTACCTCATGACTGCATGAGGCTTTGGAAGGACCACTAGACACAGGCCATAACAACAATGTATGAACTTTGATCTTTTGTCTTCTGTTTGCTAGTATCTTGCTGAGGATCTTTGCATCTCTGTTCATTAATTAGTTTTGCCTGTAGTTTTCTTTTTTAGTTGAGTTACATTGATTGAATGCTAAATAGTAAACCAATTTTGAATTTTTTAAATAAATCTTACTTGGATGTGGCATATTATACTTATGTAATGGATATGATTTGCTAAAATTTTTGTTTAGAATACTTGCATCAATGTTCATGAAAAATATTTTATTTATTTATTTAGTCTTTTTGGAACAGGGTCTCACTATACAGTTCAGGCTAGCCTTGAGCTCACTTTTGTAGGTCAGGCTGGCCTCAAATTCACATTGATCCTCCTGCCTCAGCCTCCCAAGTGCTGGGATTACAGGTGTTCATCACCAAACCTGGCCTCATGAACAATATTGATCTGATTTTTTTTCTTGTCGTGTTTTTGGTTTTGATGTCAGTGTAATACTAGTTTAAATGAATACATTGAAAACTATTTCTTCTTATTCAAGTTTTTGGGCAAGTTTATATAAAATTGGTAGTATAGTTGAGGATCCTTAATCCAAAATTGAAAACCAGAAATGCTCTCAAATATGAAAGTTTTTTTCCCATGATTTAATATTTTTGTTGTTTAAATTTAACAATGGTTATATTACATATTTTCATCATTAAATCAGTTTAGATTAATAGATATAGGTATATAAGATTGATCAAACGATTAAACATTAACACATTCAATCAACGTTACTTTTTTTTTTCTTTTCCCCTTTCTTTTTTTAAAAGTTGACACATTGCATATTGTCCTCACAATAGTTCTACAGAGTAGTGTGTGAGCATGACCCACCTCTCTATTGATGTTGCTAAGAATTAAAAAAAAAAAAAAAAAGAGGA
>PVJA010006945.1:0-10315 GCA_004027025.1 Myocastor coypus | reverse complement strand
TGAAACTTTTTAAGCACCGACATGCTGCACCATAGAAAAATAATTTTATACTT
Organism: Myocastor coypus; assembly: GCA_004027025.1. Classification (NCBI taxonomy): domain Eukaryota; kingdom Metazoa; phylum Chordata; class Mammalia; order Rodentia; family Myocastoridae; genus Myocastor; species Myocastor coypus. The sequence goes on along the minus strand of PVJA010006945.1, from coordinate 10,262 downwards.
GACCTCAAATTATGTGTTGTACCAAAGAAAATACACTAAGCATATACTAAAAATCATATAAAATCACTTATGCTATGTGTAGAAGTCATACAACTGAATTTTATATTTAGATTTGAGTTCCATCCTCAAGATATCAATTATGCATATGCAAATATTCCCAAATCTGAAAGTTCTTTACTTCTTGTCCCAAGCATTCAGAATAAAGCATATTTAACTTGTCATTGTGGTTTGGAGTTTTTGCAAGGGGAACATCATAACACAGGACACATTTTGTAAAATTGTTTTATAATCATCCAAAGAATCATATTCAAGAGTATAGGAAATCCATCCATATACTAAAGACCGAAGAATCCAGCTGAGGGCCTGGATCCTAATATTCTACATGAGTCCAGCTGAAAACCTAGAGCTCATTACAATTCCTCTTTTTTTCCATTTATATATTTGGTACAGGGTTTCACTAGGTAGCTCAGACTCATAGGGATCCTCCTGTTTTCACTCTCCCCAACGCTGGGATTGCAGGCACGTACCACCACTCTTGGAACTCAAAACACCCTCAAAGTAGTAAACATGGAATATTGTAGGACCCCTGTTATTTTTTCTCTTCTCAGATATTTACCTTCCAAAAGATATTATTAATAGTGGAACAAAAATGAGGATTGTATCAGATTTCTTCTCAGAACTATACAATAGAAAAGATAAGTAATTTCACATGAAGAAATCATCAGACCAAAATGGCCTCAATGATAATTTCCTTTAAACATTGAAATACTGAAAAAGAGGACTCAGAGTAGAGGCTAATATAGGAACCCCATGATTTGCCAGCATTTGATTATGCCCTGAATTATTGCAATTTTCTTTGTGCTCTTTCCTTCTGAAATGTCTAATATGCTAATTTTATTTTTTGTTCTTTCTTCAGTCTTTAATCTGCTGTTAATTCTATACCTTTTAGAAACTCAGTAGTGTAGTTTTCATCTCTAGATGATTTGGTTTCCTTTCTAAACCTCCTATTTCTGTTTACCTTTTGAACTTATGGAGTGCAGCTGCAATAACTATTTTTATGTCTCTTCCTGATTTTTCAGCCATATCTATGTGTCTGATTCAATTTTACTTCATGGACTCTTCTTATTATGGTTCATACTTACCTGATTCTTTTCATAATGACATGATAAATATTATTTTACTTGATGCCAGCAACTGTGAATTTTTATCTTGTTGGATCGTGGATATTTTTGCAATGCTCTAGGTGTTCTTCAGCATTGGTGTGGGAGACAGTCAAGTTACTTTCAGAAGGTATCTCAGATCAGACTTTTGAAGTCTCTCAAGGTTTGGAAAACAGCCAAAAACTCATTAACAGGCTTCACCTGAACTGCTTACAGATTTGGGAGAATTCCTCTTTCCATGAGGCCTATGGAATATCTGCAGGGTTCTAGGCCTGTTGAGTAGTGAGTTTCATGCCACCCCAGTATGTCTGGGAATTCTGTCCATCAGTTACAATGGTCTTTTCCAAGAGGGCTTCAGGATCACTGCAGAGAATGGAGTCAACCCGAGGTCCTTAACATTGTTTGTATTTCATGTAAGACATTCCAGACGAAGCCTTGACTTTATAACCAGTTTGTTCAATTGGATCCTGTTTCAGGGAGGACAGATTCTTACTGAACACATATAAATAATTATCTTGGCATAGAAGTTAGAATGCTCAATAATACTTTTTGAATCTGAAAGTATTAGGCAGATAGGAAAACATCGTTTCATTTTTGTCTACAGACTGAACCCTGGCTGCTGCACTCTGCCTAAGCAGTCTCTTTAGTCCGCAGTACAACTTTTCAACGTGATGAAAAAAAAAAAAACCTTATTTTTAATGAACTCAAATACATTCAGCCTCTTTGAACTATATAGAAATAAGGGGCCTAAAAACCACAAATGTAAATGTATGCATAGTTTTGAAATATAATAAATTTATGCTTAACTTCTTGGTCGTTTATCTTAATGTTATTGTTTGTGTCTAGTTGTCCCCCTAGAAGCCTAATGTAGTCATGGGGCGGAACTTCCAGAGTTTGAGGTTAACTCATAATCCACTGGATTTATGGGTGATCCAAGGCTGAGATTATGGGTCTTAGTACTGTTGGGATTATGGGTGTGAGTGTTACACCCAACCTGAATGTAATATAAGAGAGACAGTGAGAAGGATTGTCTCTCCTTCATCATTGTTGGCTTGTTGCCGTTGTTGCTGTTTTGCTACCATGAACTGCAGCTCTCTGCCATGTGCCACTCTGCCTTGGAGCCAGCCAAGTATGGACTGAAACCTCTAGTAACTGTGAGCCAAATAAACCTTTCCTTCCTTCATTTTGGGTGTTGGGTATTTGTCCCAGCAATGAGAGAAGAGTAGCTGAGACACTTAATTACTTTTTATTTTACTTTATAGTGCTAACGACTGAACCTAGGCCTTTTTTCATTGAGTTACATTCTCAGCCCTTTTTGACTTTTTTATTCTTTTTTGAAACAGAGCCTTAGTAAGTTGCGAAGTGTTGAGGCTTGTGTTGGAACTTGCAGTCCTCTTATCTCAACCTCCCAGAATGTAGTGATTACAGATATATGCTATCACTTACAAATTATTAATGGATACCTGTTATATTTTACTTTACAAAGCAAAATAATATTTATAATGGAAGAAAACCTTATTAATGCCACATAAGTAGGATCCTACATTATTGAGTGAAGTTGATGTTATTTTTAAATTAATTAATTAATTAATTATTATTTTTGTGGTACTGGGGATGATGTTAATTTTTTAAATCTTTTTTTTTTTTTTTTTTTTTTTTGGTGGAACTAGGGATTGAACTCAGGTATGTTAATTTTTAAAGAGGAAAAAAAACCAATAAAACAGTTTCAAAATGGCTTAGTAGGAGAGTTACAATAATTTGTACATTACACATTATTGTCTTATAATAATAGTTATTCACAGATATAGTATATTCATAGATATGGTATATCACAGATAACGTATATTCACAGATACAGTATATCCACAATAGTATATTTACAAGATATAGGCATGAAGTCACAGTTCATCTTTTCTTTTGAACAGTTTCTTCCCTGTTCATAATATCTATTATACTTTTAAATCTTATTTATTCTTTTAGACTCTCACACTAGTGAGACAATATGATGTTCACACATAATGGATCTTACTTATTTCGTTTATGATTATGGTCACAATTACATCCCTTTACCTATATGTGTATCTATTATTTAATGCATCTTAGCATAGTTTTCAAATTAACAAGAAAAATTTGGAAACTGTCTTTAATCAGACATATTAAAACACTAAGCAATGCTGTTATTTGAAGTTATTTGCCTGATAATGCTTTTGTATTAGCACATAGACATTGAGCATGTATCAAAATCCACACAACAAAACCTTGAAATAGTTAAACATTTATGTGTATAACTGCTGCATTTATCAGTATGAAGTAGCAGATATTAAATAATTTGATTTTTACTATAATTATAATGTACATCTGGCTTTATACTAGATTTCTAACTTCTATAATTTGTAGTTCTAGAAGTTTTTCTAATTAATATGTGTAGTAGATATAATAATACCATTATGTTAACTTCGTATTATCCTTTTTTCTTTATTTATGTTGTATATCTGTCAGGTGGAAAAACTTAAGAGCTATCTGCTCAGTAGTGGACATAAGGCTTTTCATCAGTGATTGTGGTAACATTTTCTTCGGCACTGATATGTAGTTTCTTGCCAGAGTGGAGGGTCCTGAATTCTCCCAGGGGCCCCCATTCGATTGACTGTAATCAAGTGAAAAGGGAAATTCTGGAAGAGTGGACAGAGGATGGGATGGCGGTAAAGAGGACATAGAGAAGAATCCAGGCTGCTGAAGGAAAAACCGAAGGTAATAAGAAAGGAAAAGCAGAGGCAATGAGAAGGGTAAGTTTTCAAGGAGCTGGTTAGCTCCTAGAGTTCACAACAGTACTTGGTAAAACCATGCCAACAGGAAGGAAACAGACAAAACATCGATGTGCTGAAGCACTAACCAGTAGGGATTGAGAAGGATGGCTCTCAGCTGGCTGAATGCTCCTGTGGGAGAAACACGGTCACACAGAAAACATGGAGATCTGCAGAAATCAGAGAAGAAAATCCCTGGTTGAAATCAGGACCCAGGGAAGACACTGAGCCCAAAGGGTACTTTTTAAACAAAGAACCCTGAGACTCTGACTCAGACAGCATCCTCAGAATCTAAGATTTGTTATTGTTGTTGTTGCTTTGTTTTTTGAGACAGTGTCTCATTATATAGTTCAGGCTGGCCTTGAACCCTATAGTTTAGGCCTTCCTTGAACTCTGGACAACCTTCCTTCAGTAGTCTGAGCACTCAGATTACAGGCCTGCACTACAAGGCCCTGCTCAGACTCTTAAGACTCAGAGCCTACCCTTACTGTGTACTTCAAAGGTCAGTGGTTGGATCCCTGGCTCAGGTGTTGGACTCCCACAGGATCCCCAAGCATCAGTCAAGCGCAAAGACATGTCTTCAAACATGTCCACTCTGAGTCCTCTTTCAGAGACCTAGAGTGACGAGCCCAGTGACTAACTGATCCTGCCCATTTCATGGTACTACATACATATATATATATATATATATATATATATATATATATATATTATTTTTAAAGTATATTTTACTTTATTTTCTTGTTTCAGAACTTTTGTTTGTTTATTTATTTATTTTTGTGGCCGGCTCAGCCTGCCCTGAGGGCAGGGCTGATGCAGCATGTGGTGCTGGGGATCAAACCGTGGTCCCTGCAGCTGTCCAAGCTTTCCTAAGCAGGCTCTTTAGACCACTGAGCCATCCTGCTGGGCCCCCCATGGTACTATATTGTTAAAGAAATTATTCTGACAGCTGTTAGAAGAGTAAGGAAATTTTTATTCAAAAAAAATTTTTTTGAGGTAAGAGAGTGCGACCAGGTACAGCTTTAAATGCTAGGGACACAATGAGGACCCGGGGGTGTCTGTGGGTAGAGAATTCTCAAGCACAGTTATTAATAACAAACCGTCAAGTATAAGAGCCTTCTTACAATCTGATTAATGAGTCTTGTTAAAGGCAGACCAGAGTGACCAAATGTTAACAGATTCCTCATAAATTGACTTAATTTATGATTCTGCTCTCCTCAAATGAGAACTAGGTGAAGGAAGGCACGGAAGAGTTGGTCTTTAAGTCTGGCCAGTGTAGCAGTCTTTGTCAAAGGCTCTTTCCGCAGGTGATATTTTGGCTGCTGTTAGTAGGAATAATACTGTGGGCCTTTCATAGAAAAATAAAAAATTATCAGTGCATTCAAGGATCTTGGAGTGAATGAAAATGCTTGAGTCTGAACTAATTACTTGAGGTAAAAATTATTTTTTATCCAGTTGTTTGGATGGACTCCCCAAAAGTTCAAGTGTTAGAAATTTAATCTTCAAAATCACATATTAATAGTATTTGGTTGGAGGGGGAGTCTCTGGCAGGTAATCAGTGTGTGGGTTATGACAATGGGTTCTCTGTGATGGATGGTGCTAATGGCTTTCTAGAAAACAGAAAAGAGCCCTTCACTAGCATGCTTCATTTGTCTGGCTGTCTGACGCTTCCTGCCATGTTACCATGTAGCAAGAAGGCTCTTAAAGTTCCCCTCTTTATGAATTACCTAGGCTGTGGTGTTCAGTTATAGCTATAGCAAATGGACTAAGACACTTAGCTGATTTTGATTTATGAGCCTGTGAAAGGAGTAAGCTCTTACTTTGGTTGCCAGTATCTGACTAATAGAGTTATTCAAAGCACAGGCAAGGAAAGGGAGGCTTACCTTCTGACCATGAACAGATTCTGTGAGTCTCTAGACTCTCAGGACAGGACAGAGAGGAGGTTTGCTTAAAACGAGAGCCCAGATCTGGACTCAGATCTCCAGCCTGAGCTCTGGCTAGAAATGTTAAAAAGTCATAACAAAAGTATCATGCCATCTGTAATTAACTTTTCAAAATTATTTGTGGTGTGAGAAATGTACTATCTTTCTCTGGGATTTTAACTGACCCCCAGATGTAGTTCATTAATAACAAAAAACAAGATACTGTTTAGGACTGAGTACTTAATTCAGGAATTTGTAGAAGTTGGATAGACTTAAAAATTCTTGCTCTAAAGGAAGATGTGAGCACTTCTCACTTTTATTGCATGTAGGTACCACCAGCATTGCTATTTAGCATAATAAATTAGAGAAATAAGTGGTGAAATGATAGATATGTAGGTTCATTGGAAATACTACTCTTGTATAAAAAAGAATATTATTATGTAGGAAACCTAGGGGAGAATGTAGCCCCAGCCAAATGTAGTATCTGTTTTAGAATTTGAACAGGATCTGTATCAACAAATTACACGCGAGTTGTTGCACCCACCTCTGGAGAAACAGTCAGTTGTATTTTGCTGTTGGAATATTGTCACATTTGTTGGAGTGAGTCTGTCAGGCAAGGCATTTGGCATAGTGCCAAAACAACAGAGAGCGAGTCCTTCGTGGAGTTTACAGAACTGGTTGAACAGCTTTTCTGAGCCTCTCGGCTTCTAACTATTATTTGATGGCCAGCATCAGCCTGAGAACTGCTTTCTTTGTAACACACCAAGGCCAAGAGTCTATAGCCTTCATGCACCCCTATTACAGGCCCACCAAAGCTACACAGGAGCACTTGTGTTGCTCTTCAGCTAGTACTGTGCCAAGATACCACAGTTCTTTTTTTAGGAGGACTCAGACCACTAAGCATGGAATTGAAGGAGGAATCAGCCAAAAGAGTGCCCTGCAGGAGCCACTTTTAAAGTGTGCCTGTTTAGGGGCTGGGGAGATAGCTCCGAGGCACAAGTGCCTGCTGGGCAAGTGCAAGGTCGTGAGTTTGAACCCTAGTCCCACAAAAAAAAAAAAAAAAAAAAAAAATAAAGTGTGCCTGTTTGTGTTTATGAGTTAATATGCATAGCAGGTAAGCTTTAGCTTCTGAATGATATAGTGAGTGATGTGTTCCAGTGAGTTTGAGGTCAGCCTCTGCTACATAGTGAGTTTGAAGCCAGGCTGGACTATGGAGCCAGCCCCATCCTGAAAACAACAACAAAAACCCAAACAAACTGGAGCCCACAAAATGCACTAAGGCTGCACTTCCTGTTCCTGTACTCTCTGTACATTTTTTTAAACCTAAAATGTTCAAAAAACTGCTCCAAGTTACTTTTGCACCCAGGCAATTATTGTGCTTGTCTGTTCTCTTAATATCTTTCAGTGCCTCCACTCAGTGATGTGCTGCTTCTCTATGCTCCCAGTCTCACCACCTTATACTTGCATGGATCATGGAGCAACTCTATATAATTTTGTGCTGGTGACTTCTAGTTTTGCAAGTAAGAAAATGTTCATTCCTTGCTGTTTGCACTGTAAGAGTTGTTTTGAGAAAACTGGGAATAAAAAATAAGACCATTAGAACTGCTCAGACACATTTAAATTCCAGACTCGAAAAAAAGCAATATTTCCTGTCATAATATTAACACAATGGTCAGTTGTGAGCCAAAACATGAGGGAGGAGTGATTTTGGACATGTTGGCTTGATCTTGAGAGTATCCAAGTGACTGTCTGGATCCACTTGACATGGTAAAACTTTGGCTTTTCTGTTATGCAGTCATGCACACTCCATGGCCAGGTGTATCAGTGATGGGTCTCTGTGCATTCTAAACCACAAGGAATGATGGCAGTGCTGCGCCGCCCAATGAAGAGCTGTGATTAGAAAGCTACTGTTGGCTTCACTTTTTTTTTTTTTTTTCCTGTGTTGACCTTGACCTAAGTTTTGCAACTACTCTGTGAAAACAAAAATCAATAGACGTATAACATCACACAGCTGGCACGTGTGACAACAATTCCATATTGCTGGTGGGCAGCGAAGTTTTCAGAAAGGATCTTCACTCCTTGTTAGTAATAAAATAAATGCTTCTATGGGAGAACAGTTACCTCTTCTTGAAAGGCTGGGGAATGGGGTATGGGGCAGATTAATAAGAGAAAAAGCAAATAACTTTATTGAATACAAAATTTTGTCTTCCTTTTTATTAGTATTTGATTATATAGATGTATAGATTATGTATATCTCATTTGTCATGGGATACTGGTATATTTACATATCATACCTTGATCCTTTTTGCTTCCACGTGGCACCCATTGTCTCTGTCTACTCCAACCCCAGATTCTGTTCCTATCTTCATAAAGTCTACTCCCTTGTTTCCTATAAACAGTCTTTTATTTCGCTCTTCACATTTTGTGTGTGATTCTCAAGTTGCATCCACTTTCCCACAAATGACTCATACTTATTCTTTTTTATGGCCAAGCAGTATTCCATTGTCTGTGTGTGTGTGTGTGTGTGTGTGTGCGTGCGCGCGCGCGCGCGCGCGTGCGTGTGTGTGCGCGCATGTGCATTTTCTTTATCCATTTATTTACTGATGGCCATATAGACTGCCAAGCTATTAAGAGTTGTGCTGGTATAGCCGGGCGTGGTGGCTCACGCCTGTAATCCCAGCACTTGAGAGGCTGAGGCAGGAGGATTGGTGCGAGTTCGAGACCAGCCTGGGCTACAAAAGTGAGCTCAAGGCCAGCCTCAACTGCATAGCGGGACCCTGTCTCAAAAAGACGAAAAAAAAAAAAAAGAGTTGTGCTGGTACAAACATGGGCATGCATGTATCACTGTAACATGAAGTCTTCAACTCTTTTGGGATGATACCCAGAAGAGATATTGCTGAGTCACATGGAATTTCTTTGTGGAGTTTTGTGGGAAATTTCCATGCTGACTGTGTAGTGGATGTACTAACATAGGCGAAGATTCCCCAGCCACTAGCCAGTAACTTCAGTTAGGTGCCTAGGTAATAGCTCCAGTTCCTGTTACTTTTGTGTCTTACAAGAAGCTGGTCACTGTGATGCATAGTGTAAGAACAGGTCCCCAGTTGACAAGTCACTCTGCCTCTGTACTTCTGCTTGCTTAGACCACCAGAGATCATGACCTGTTATTTTTTGGGGGGTGGAGTGGGAGGAATGATCCCAATCATTGGCCATCATCTTAAAATATACCTCCTGGGTGTTGTGTCAGTGTTTCTGCTTGCTGTCACATTAGGTTCATATTTGTTTTGTTTTTTTTTTTTTTTTTTGTGGGACCGGGGTTCAAACTCACAACCTTGCACTTGCCAGGCAGGCACTTGTGCCACAGAGCTATCTCCCCAGCCCCCTAGGTTCATATTTGAATCAACAATGTAGAAGTGTTCTTTCTCACTGCCAATAACCTCACCAGCTATTGTTTTTTCAGAGAGTGACAGTAGCCATACTTTCTGAAGTAAGTTGGAATCTCAGTGTTGTTTTGATTCGCCTTTCTCTAATGGTTAAAAAAGCCAAGCACTTTTATATACACCTCATTGGCTACTTGTACTTCTTTTGAAAATTGTCTATTCATTAACTATTTTTTATTGTCTCTTCTTGATGTGGGGCATGTTATTTTTGAGTTATTTATTTATTTATTTTTTGCTTGTTTGATTGGTTCGATTTGGTTTTAAGATTTTTGAAAATGTATTTAGTATAGGATCTACAAGGTCTCACTACACAGATCAGACTTATAATGATCCTCCTGTTTTCAGCCTCCCAAGCAATGAGATTATAGGTGTGCACCAATATGTCCAGTCTCAGGTTCTAGCTAAGCACACCTGGGGGGCAGGGCCAGCACAGCACTCAGGGGATCAAATTCTGGCCCCTGAATCTCCTAAGCAGGCACTTTAATCCGTTGAGCTATCTGGCCAGTCTTTATTTGGTTTTGATACCTTGTTTCACTTTGTAACCAAGGGTGGCCTCAAACTCACTATGTAGCTCAGGTGGCCTGGAACTCATAGCAATCCTCCTGCCTCAACATCTCAGTGCCAGGATTACAGGTGTGTGCCACCATGCCTGGTTTACATTCTTTATATATTCTTGGTATTAGTTTTGTATTTGAAGAGTAGCAGCAAAAAATTGCTCCTCTGTTTAATTTTTTTTTTCAATCCTTTTATTGTTTAAATTTAACAATGGTTATATTACATATTTTCATCATCAGATCAGTTTAGATTAATACATATAGGTATATAAGATTGATCAAACAACTAAACATTAACCTTTCTAAATCCACATTACTTTTTTTTTTCTTTTCCCCCTTTTTTTCTTTGAAAGTTGACATATTGCATATTGTCCTCACAATCATTCTA
>PVJA010006944.1:0-70767 GCA_004027025.1 Myocastor coypus | reverse complement strand
CGCTGCCACCATGCCTGGTCTCAGTATTTCCAGGGGTGGAGCGAGGGCTGGTACAGCACATGGTGCCAGGGATCAAACCGCGGTCCCTGTGCTTGCCTAAGCTTGCTTAAGCAGATGCTTTAGTCATCTGAGCGTTTTTACCATGAAACAAAATAATCGTTTATTTCATCAAGGCTAAACTTGGTAAATAAATAAGATTTGAATTTCTTTCATGAATTTTAATTTGTAAAGTATTGATGAGGCATAACTGCAAGACTATACCTGTAAAGTTCTTCAGATGGAACTATCTGACCGTTTTATGTAAAAGGGAGCAGAATACTTACTGAATAGCCTTTGTTTAGTAAATTCTGAGCTGAACTTGGCCAGTGCTTCAATTGCCACAGAGAATATTTCCTCAATAAGAAGGTGCTCACGAGGAAGTCTAAATGAATCTGTGAGCAACATCTCATCGTTTAATGCAGAACACAAGTAATATTTCACACTCTGAAATCAATGAAATATCAATAGCATTCATAAAATATGTTTTTTTAAAACACCAGCATTGAACCAGGCATGGCTGGGAGCACCTAGGAAGTGCTCAGGAGACCAACACAGGAGGATTTCCAGGAGCCCCAGGTCATCCTGGGCTATAATGCAAGTTTAAATCCAACCTGAGCTACAGAGTGAGATTCTGTCTCAAAAAAGACACAATCAAACAAACAACACCAGTGTGATAGTACAGGAAGCACATACAACAAAGAAAATAAAGCTTAGTATCTACACTCAAATTAGCATTACACAATTGACAGTTTTTAAAATCAAACATCAATCCATATGTGTTTTCCCTCTGTTTCAATGTACACAAATACATTACTTAAATTTTTAAAAGTACATTTTACTTTTGAAAATAGGACTTTACCATTTTTATCTTTAGACACAGCAACCACTCTGGAAGTAGAATGACTGTTTATCTATAGTAGAGATGAAACACACTTTAATAGCCCAGGGAGGGAGCCAGAAGGAAACTTTCTGGAAGCATCAAAAGGCTTCTTCTATGTAGTAACTTATTTCCCTTTTCTATGTTATATTTTATACGCAGGATTGAGATCCTGCTGTTTTGGGTGAGGGATAACTATGTTAGAAAGAAATAAGGTGGTCAGCTCACAGCCCAAGCGCTGGGAACTTCTGGGAGAGAGCAGTTACCTCCCAGCTTCCCCTGCTCCGGCACACGTGCCGTCCCTGCATCTGTCCCTGCATCAGCTGGCCCAACTGTTCTTTCTTCCATCTCCAAAACCGGCCAAGGCAGCACCAGCAACTGAGGTCAGCCCTGGGGGCTGAAGCGAGTGAAGCATTTTATATTTATATCCACAGACACACGCTCTGGTCTATGTTCCAGTGACTTCAGGGGACTTTCCACAAAGCGCGGGTGTCCCGTGTCTACTTTGAGGTAGTTCAGCCGGGCCCAGGGAGCTCTCCGGATACACATCGCTGGGTGAAGGGTTGTGTTCTGGGATTTGAAGACCGATGTTCATCACCCTTCCCTTTCTTCTGTGCCACCTGCTAGTGGGATACTAACCCATGTGTTGCACTTTCGTAGTGTTTTGGTTAGTTTTCCTGTCTCTTTAATTGCTTGCTCTGAGGTTGAGGGTGTAGAGCGTTCAGTGATGGCAGGGTTGTGGCTTCCATGGATGATTATTCTGATTGGTTTACCAGGGGCTGTGAATATGCAACGTAAACAAAATCCTGAGGTGAATGACAGACACGAAAATCACTGTCCTACACATCTTGACGTGGCTTTGAAATGTGATGGAGAAATCAGGCTTTGTGTCTACACAAAAGAACGGAGTCATACAAGGCACTGGCTTTGGTTCAAGGAATAGCGTCATGAAAAAATAGGTTGCATTCCTGTCTTCAGACAACTTACAATGAAAAAGATAAATTTCACTGAATGAAGCCTGGTAGCTCAGCAGACCGAAGTGCCTGCTGAGGCAGAGCGCAGCGGCAGGGGTTTTCATTCCTGGCTCGCTATGCCAGTCCCACCCCTGGGGCCCACTGAGACCTATATGCTATTGAGACTGGGCATGGTGGTGCACACCTGTAATCCCAGCCCTTGGAAGGCTGAAATAGGAGAATTACTACAAGTTGCATCTGTGTAGTGAGACCCTGTAGACCTTGTCCTAAATACAGAATGAAAGAAAGAAAGAAAGAAGAACTAGAAAAAATCCTGGCTGCACCGATATATATATATATATATATATATATATATATATATATATATATATATATATACATTCAGCCTTTCTCTTTTTTTTTTTTGTCTTTTTGAGACAGGGTCTTGCTACGCAGTTCAGGCTGGCCTTGAGCTCACTTTTGTAGCCCAGGCTGGTCTCAAACTCATACCGATCCTCCTGCCTCAGCCTCCCAAGTGCTGGGATTACAGCCATGCACCACCACGCCCAGCTTCAGCCTTTCTCTTTCTGTCTCATCATTTTTATACAAACTTTTGTGTGTTGGAAAGAGCTAAAGACATTTAAAAAACTCCAAAGAAAAGAAAAAACAAGGTTCTCACCTCATCGCTCTACGGTGGAGGGTAGCATCTACAAAATAGAGGTATTTTTGTACTTTGCACCTTCCAGCTAGCACAAAAAATTATTAAAGAATTAAAGAGAAAAATAAAATATAGATAATAAAGGGGGTAAAGGGATGGGGGAGGGAGAAGCAAGGGGAGGAGACGGGGTGGAAAGAAGACCGGAAGGTGTGGCCTCCACGCCTCAGCTCCCGGAGCAAGGGAACTGTCTTGTGCTGCGAAGGTGTGCTAATAAAGTTAAGCAAAGAGGAAAAGAATTTTAAAAGCCAGTGATGAAATGCAATGAAATAAGAGCATATTATGGTTGTTTTGGAGGAGACTGACAAACTACCCACCTGTAGCCATTTCTGTCTTTCTTGAGAATGATGTTGTTTGGTTTGCACAGCAGTAATGTCGTCAGATCTTGATCACTCAGGGGTGAAGCTGAGGGTCCTTCTCCCTCCGTGCCAGCGACGGGTTTGGGGTAGCAGACAACCATGTTTTGGGTGATGAAAGTTGGAAGAGCATATGCCATGATATTCCAAATAAAGGAGCTTGAGGGTTATGATTAACATGCAACTTCATGTAACATTTAAATAGATTAAATAACTTACTCCATGGTTTTGGGTCTGTCACTTAATATCCTTACCTTGAAGTTTCCACATCATATCTAAGTATATTAGGCATTTTTGCACTGCCCAATAAATAGGAAAATTCTTACTAGTATTGAAAGTAGTGTATGTATAAAATGTACAATTCTAAATAAATAAAAATATGTAAATCATTACTATTCATTTTGAATTCTTTAATTTGACAACTGATACACGTGATACCATAAAAATCTGCTAATATATTGACACTAAGGAAATATAGTACTTGGGCTGTGGAGGTAGCTCAGCCCTCCTGATAGCAGCAAGTACCCAGGTTCAATCCCTGGTACCACATGCTATGCAGTCCCTGGAACCCCAGGCACTCTGTGCCAGCCAATAAAACCGGATGTGGTGGCACACACCCATAATCCCTTCTCTGAGGAAGCTGAGACAGGAAGATCACTACGAGGCCAAGCTGCATAGTGAGACCCTGAACTAGATAGATAGATAGATAGACAAATAAATAGAAGACACAGTTCTTTTTTTTTTTTTTTTTTTTTTTTTTTTTTTTTTTTTTTTTTTTTTTTTTTTTTTTTTTTTTTTTTTTTTTTTTTTTTTGTGGGACCAGGGTTCGAACTCACGACCTTGCACTTGCCCAGCAGGCACTTGTGCCTGCACAGTTCTTTAAATTATTTCAGATCAATGTAATAATGTGTAAAGGATTTTCCATGAATATCCACATGCAAATTCATGTTTAGTTTCTTAATTTATTTCTTCCAAAAACCCATTGTAGAATTTTAGAATTCCATATGTAACTGAGATCTATTATATCATATTTCTTAAACTAAATTGAAAATGTTATCTCTGCTCCTTGATATCATAATAGATGCAATAAATACAGATTCAAATGTCTTACACTGAGCTCCTTAGAAAACATTTACTTTGTTAATTAAAAAATAGAGACAAAATCATGATAATCACTGAGTACACACTGTGCACATTTAAGAAAGGTTAATACTAAGCCACGATTCCTAAAATATATATTTTTTTGGAAACAAGAATGACATCTGAAGCTCCGTTACCATTGTCATAGGGGGCTGGGCTACTTTAATGTGCTGCTTTTGCCTCAGTTGTTTACAATCAACACAACTTTATGTCTCAATTTTCCAGTTTGCAGGTGATGCTTGGTGTTCTGGTGCAGGTTCTGCTTAAGGGTGTGTACTGCCAGCTTCTCCTTGGACCTGGCATGCTGGGGGAGAGCCAGCATCTTCTCTGGACTCTTCCTCTAGAGATCCTAATGTGCTGTGTGGTAGGCTCTGTCTTCAGAACCTCATTGCTCTCTGAAATCTCAGCCCTTGATATCATGAGACTGCATTTAGGACTTCGGTATATGTGTTCTGGGAAGAGCATTAAGTGGATTGCAGAATCCTTTCAAGTCATGCTTTGTGGTGTGCATGTGTTCATGTTCAGATCATGTTTTATATTTTTTAAATACCTCTAATACTTGAGGTATTAAGCTTTCATAATCCATAGTGCCCCTGATGCTGTTTTTCAAGAAGATTAAGGTATATTTCTCCCTCAAATAATAGTGTACAGGAGATAGCAGGCCCAGGTTAGATGGTCAACTTTGAGAGTGAAGATTTTCTTGTTTCACCATTTCCTAAGGCAGCAGAGGTGTAAATGCCATAGAAGAATTGTCCCTGTGATCCTTCTGGGTATCAGAAATGACATTCTTTTTATAACTACAAACATATATGAGGCAAATTTTTCTTTAAACATTTGAACATTGAAATTAATTCAGTGAAAATTGAAATTGAACAAAACATTGAAAATCAATAACAGTCTGGTGGGCAAGATGACTCAGTGGTCTAAAGCGGGTGCTTAGGAAAGCTTAGGCAACTGCAGGGACCACAGTTCAATCCCCGGCACCACATACTGCACCAGCCCCACCCTCAGAGCAGGCTGAGCCAGCTATAAAAAAATCAATAATAGTATATATTCAATGAAGAAAGAGATAGAACTCCAGCTGTCTTTTGTTTTATATATTTAGTACAGGGTCTCACTATACAGATTGAACTCATAGTGATCCTCTTGTTTTACACCTCCTAAACACTGTAATTACAGGCATGTACTACCTTACCGAGTCTTAATAACCATCTCAGTGTGCCACAGGAGTGGGGCCAGCACAACATGCTGGGGATTGAACCCTGGTCCCAGCATCCATCTGCCTAAGCAGGTGCTTTAATCCTCTCAACTATCTGGCCGGCCCTCCAAGCTGTCTCAAAGTTGGATAATGAAAAGATTTGCAAAAATGTAAAACTGTGCTTTTTTTTTTTTTTTTTTTTTTTAAACCAAATTTGTTTTTCAGTTTGTTAAAAATGTTAATGTGAATGTTTATTCTGATTAAATTTTAACGACTGATGTATTATGAACATTTATATTAAAATAAATGAAAATCCTTTAGGGACCTAGATAAGATCTAGTGTGGTCTAGTTGGTGGCCATACCAAGCTGCAACTCTTTTTCCTGTGTAAAAAGGGGTAAGAATTTGATCAAGCAGCCAGCAAGACAATACAATATATGGGTGATCACTATATATGGCTTGTGTGTGTTAAGAATTCCCACGAATGAAATATTTCTGGATGCGCCTTTCTACATATCGCTCACACACTGAGACCATAATGTTGAGTGAAATAAATCAGATATTTAAGCTTAAGTTTTATATGGTTCTCTCCTGTGCCAAATTAAATATAAAGAGGAGATAGAGAGAGGGGCGGAGAGGGAGAATGAGAGAGAGAGAGAGATAAAATAAGAGGTGGGGAGATGAATCTTTCTCAGATGTGAAGGGGATTGAGAGAAGGGCGTGGAAAAGAAAGGGGGAGAAAACAATTAACATCTTATGTACTGGTAACAGCACCACACAAGGAATACAAACACTGTAACAACAAACATGTACTAATGAAACAAAAATTAAAACTCTTACATTTTCATCACATGTCCATGCTAGCACATAGATCTAGCTGATTGGCTTTACCTGTTAAAAGCTACTCTCCCAGACGGATATTGCAATTTATGTAACTGGCGTATATGTTAATTTCCAATTATTCACTCTTAGAGGCAATGCTATAGTAACCATCCTTTGGATATCTCTTTGCAGCATGAGAGTTTCTCCAGAGAATTAAAAATAAAGTTCTGTATTATAAGACATCCGTGACTCTCCATATTCTTAAATATTGTTAAAATTTTCTCCAGTTTCTTTGAGAGCTCTGCAGATAAGAAAGGCTGAGAATCTTTTTGCTCTCTGCCTGCTTTTTGACATTATAAAACTATTTAAGTATGTCAATAGGGTGGTAGGGTAGTTGGAAGTTATTGTTGTCTCATCTGCAGTTTCTCTTTTTGGAAAGTAGAATAGCTACTGTGGTAGCAATCAAAAGAATTCTTGATAACAGTGATTACATAATTAAGATTTATTTTCTTCACATACAGTCTGGAGTTAGGGAGTTGCTAGCTTGGTTTTAGAGATCATTAATGCAATCAAGACAATCAGGCTCAGCCATCTCCTTGTTGCATTCTCTCAGCTATGTTGTCTTTTCTCCCTTGCATGGCTCTCAGGATGATTACATAGCACTTATATTGTCCTCTTGAGTCTTCTCCCTTTCATTAGAAAAGAGAAGTTCCGTAATCCTCACCTAAGCGGATAAGTCAGATAACACAAAGGCTATGTCTCTGCTTCTCTTTTCATGGAAAATATGACTTTTCAGGATCTTCATCCTTTAATGTGCTTGTAGGATAAATTTGCCACTTTTGTTTAAAACATTTCTTTCACTTTTGATTAGGGTGATATTTTTCTTCTGGTTGTGATGAATTCATACTTTTGCAGGGTCATAAATACTCAAAGGTTTGATGTTAATCATTAAAATTCAATTTGGCAATCTCTGCTTCTTACACAAATTATTTAATCTTATTACATGTAATATGACTATAGATATGTTGGGTTTAGCTGTCTCGATTATTTTTTTCTAGATATTTCTTAGTACTTTTAATCCTTCCTTTTAGGTGAAGGCAGTATTGATAGTAAAGCCTAAAATATATGTTTACATTAGCACTAAAAGAAATGGCAATAATAAATCATTCAGAAGAAAGATTATGCCAGATGAAAGTCTAGATATTCAGAAAAGAGATAAGCACCAGGAAAGATGCACATTTAGGGAAAGCATGAAGGATCTTTATTCAATTATATTACATAACTAAAATGTAGATCAAAAATGTATTCAGAAAAAATATATGCATACATACATATAAACATATTGATATGTGTGTGTTATTGATACTCATAGAAACATTATAGAAATACAACAATATGTACTTTTATTTATGGCAAGATCTACCTTCTTTTACTCTGTCTATCAGGTATAGATATAGCGTAGTGTTCTTATATCTTAGAAAGCATATAGTGAATTTTGGTAATTTATTACATACAACCTTCCATTGCAAATGCCATGAGTTCGGAATATATGTGAATTGTTCTGTTTGTTAAGATAACTAATTTCTTATATTCTAGCCAAAAGAAAGATCGATCACTCATTCCCATGTCTTCTCCACAACCTTAGGCCCACCTTACCATGTTGTTTTCCTCCATAAAAGTCCCTAGAAGAGACAGCTTCCTAAGGATACCAACTCCGGACCCCCCTCCTGTTCCTCTCTTGGGCAGGAGCTTTCTTTCCCTCAATAAATATGTTCTGCCCATTAAAAAAATAATAGTTATTAAATTTCACCTTGATTCATAATTTATTTTGAAGTGTTGTATTTTCTTTTTTTTCACTAGTGTAGCATGGTTTTGACATCCATGATAATGATTTTTGGTTTTATTACTTTGCATATGATACTGCTTAAACTTTAGGGAGTATAATTTTGAAGCTGATATTACTTGTTACTATGATCTGTTAGTACGGAGCTGTTGCTTTTCATTTTGTCCACAAATATATCATCTGCCTGAAAATGTACATAACACAGAACAAAGAAATAAAGACCCAGATGCAAGTATATTAGCCTATAGGCCAAACTCCTTCCTTCTAGGGTGCTATGTAGGTTTTCAAGTTGTGTGAGTTTAGTTTCCATTATTTTTTCTCAAGCCAGTTTTAGCTGAGAATTTATAATTGTATATGAACCCTAATATAGGCAAACTAGAGTTCTCTTCTTGACATGTTACATTGACATTAGGATAGAAAAACCTAGCTCAGCAAAAAGATGGAAATTCGGGTCAGCGTATCAAGAGTTTAGGGCCATAAACCTGAGGGTTGTCAGTCAGCACCCTGTGCTATGTAAGTGCGTCAGTAAAGTTATTCAACCTCTGAGATCACAAGTCCTTTTTCCTATTTTAGTAAACTGGAAAGTGTGCACTGTCCTGTATTTTTTGTTCCTTGGAAACATTGCTTCTAAGCAAGATGTCATTACAGTGATGTTCATTTTATCATTAACCCCAAAGCAATGATATATATATTTCAACTTACTATCACCAAGACAAGAGATAGTAGTCTGAGTTTGGCGGCTGCTTTGTCAATTTCCCTGGCTGTTGTAAATATTTTGCCAACAGTATTTGCTTGCCATAGTTACCAGGGAAGTGGTGCCCATAAATCTGAGGTTGCAGGGTACTGCCACTTGATCATGCCTGTGCCCCAAGTTGCCTTGCTGCTTGCAACCTGCAGCATTTCAAAAAAAAAAAAAAAAAAGTCACAGGATATTATGTGATATATTATTTGATTTTTCAATGAAACTACTTCCAGTGACAGAATGGTCATCTGCCAAGATAACTTTCTCTTCTCAGGAGGAATGTGTGTTGAAAGACCCTGTGGACAAGTCCTTTCCCTTGTGGTAGGTTTTCTGCATCCGCTCTGTTTTCCATTACTTTGGTTGAAAGCCTATTTCAGCCCTCAGTTTTACTTATATCGCTAATTGCTTACCATGGTGGGTCTTTGTCCTGAATCTTTTTAAAGATTACATAAGAAATTATGCAAACTGAAGGGAGAGACTTTTCAGGAACGCCCTGGTGTGAATGATATTTCTCTCCTTCCACCAAGGATGAACTGAATAAAAAAGAAATTGGGTTATTTCCCCAAGGCTATCTAGATAATTGGTTTCTGGATTCAGGCTTTGAGTACAACGCTTTACATGCTTGGAGTTGTAAAGAATTTTGGATCTGTGACACCACTGTTTAATTCAGCTGAATTTGTCGTAATGGGCAAACTATGCAGCAATAAACTCAAATCTCCATGGCTAGCACAAAGGAAATTTGTTTTTGTATCATACAAAATTCAAGACATTCAAGGTACGGGATTTGTATGCAGACCTCCAGGAAGCTGGACTCAGTGCATTATGGGTCTCCATGGTACTATTTTATTATCAATGTCTTTCCTTTGGCTGAAATGGTAGACAGCAGAGTAGAGGATTTCCTTCTGAAAGGCTCCAGGCTAGTCCAGAAGTGACATGCATGACTTCTGCCTGTCTTCCATTTGCCAGAACTAAATCACACAGTAACTTCTGAGAGGTGGGAAAATATGGTCCAGCTATGTGGCTAAGACAGAAAAGAAAGTTGTTTCAGGTACCTACATCTGCTAGTGCACATCAGTCTACATTCATGCAGATCTATATAGATTAAATATTTTAAAAATTGAATATTTTAAAAATTGGCAAGTACTTTTTGAAAAAAAAAAAAAACATGCCTCCAGCATATGTATTCTTCCCAATCTATCTAAATCTTGGATAGAACCAGTTGGAGTTACATTCAGCTACCACAAAGAAATACTGGCCTAAAAAAGTAGAAATTAATTTCACCTTCTCTTATATTATGCAAAGTAGTTTAGAATTAAGCTTGGGATTAAGTTTCAGGGCTCCTATGGTATTTCCTCAGCATGAAAAAGCTAGACTCTGGTACTGATTTCATATTCAAGGTTGTGTCAAGGTTCAAGTTGGCCACTAGAGTTCCCACATTCTATCCAGGCTGAAGGTTAGCAAAGGAAAAAAAAAAAAAAAAAAAAGGAAAATGAGGGCTTTCCCCACCTATTGGTCCTATTTCCTTTATAGAAACTTCTGAAATTGTTCTCTACTGTGGCTTTGATTTGATTAGCTGAAAACTCTTCACACAGACACCCTAGCTATTAGGAAATTGAGAAATTCAGTCCCTTAATTGAGTATAATTTTGATACTAGTGATACAGTGAGTCCTGTAGTAGGAAAAGAATTCAATGGGTAATGAATTCTAGGTGGATAATTTTCCCCTTCACTCACCAATCTGCTATCATTTCATCATTGTGTGAGTTTATATTACTTCTGAAGATCAGTGTGTGAAAATTTTTATCTTTGCTCTTTTGTATGTAAAGTCCTTTTAAGTCTGGATTTATGCAACTTCTTTTCGTTATAGGTTTTCAGAAATGTACTTTCCCAACTCTTGCTGTGGATTTCCTCATTGGAACAAGGAAATGGGTGCTAACTGGTGCCATGAGATGTGTTTGTTAAACATATCCGTAGCTATGTCCCTGTCCCTTCTGCTCATATTTCATAACCTGCACTTTTATACTTATTCTCAGGGCACACATCAGAGGTGGGATGAGGTTGGGGCTCCAGCAAATTCAAAGGCCCGGGCTGGAGTAAGTAATTGCACATACTACTTAGTAATCAAAAGTAAAAGTATATATTTTAATGAACTCTGCTTCCCATTTGGTCAGAAGAGCTGCATATGTTCTACTGAGCAACTCACACCACTCTAGAGCTCTACCAACTTCTCCCGTTTTACTTCTCTTTTTCTAAACTTCATTCATTAAAAACAGACACCTTGTCTATTGCACTTCCAGTTTCTCCGTCTCACTCCCCCTCTCCCACCCTCTCCTTTAGCCTCTGCCCTTCCCCCCTGCTTCACTCTCTCCCACCTACGCACACACAAATGATGACAGTGAATATCTGTTGAGAACTAGACCTAGATTTCTCTTCTAACTCCATCATTTACTAATTTAATACCTGCAAGAAAATTCCCTAGCATACCTGCGCCTCAGCTTGCCCAGTAATAGTGAGGATAAGATCAGACTTCTCAGGTTACTAAGTGATAGGATAGAAAAGGCTGGATGCCTCGATGGCACACACACACGCACATTGGCAGAGAAATAATTTATCATTAAGTGAATTAAATCAACAGGGAGACTGAGCTAAAATGCCAAGCTATCTCGGCATTGAGTGGCTGGTAATCTTCATCCATGGGCCACATCATGAATGAGTTGATTTGCGCTGCATTTCTTTCTTCTTGCTCTTTATACAGTTTGGTGTAAATATTGACTGGAATATGTTTAACATTCCTACCGGGGTGTTTGAATGATGGACAGTCTCTAAGGAGTTCTCCCACCCTCTTATCCCCAATCCCTGGAAGTCCTTAGGTAATCCCACCCCATTTAGCTGGAGCAGTACTGAGGACTGGGTTCTAACCTGCAGAGTACAGTAAAGGCGAAGGGTGTCACTTCTATGCTTATGTAACATGATGTTAAATTCCATACTGTTAGCAAACTTATGGGAAAATCTTTCTTTATTAGTTTAGTCAAGTAAACATCTACATCTACCTATGTAGACCTATGAGGGACTTCTAGGGGTAAAAGCACCTTGATCCCTTGTAATTCAAAGGGATCATGTCTTCAGCACTGTAGGTAAAAGAAAAATGAGTCTGACACACTGTCCAAGGAAGTGGGGCAGTCACATCTGTCCAGGCAAGGCTTAGGTGAGGAATGTCACTCACGAAGCACTTGAGTTCAGTGCTGTAGAGAGGCAGATGAGCCAAGAAGACATTCACCACCTCTGGAACTTACAGGATGAGGAAGAAGTGTGTTTGCTAAATTTATGATAGTTTATTATTATGTCTAACATTATTATACTTATTAGGTTTATTATTTATTACGTAGTGATAGGTAAGTAAATATGACTTAACACATGAAAAACAGCCAGAAGAACAGTAATTATTTAAAATTTGAAGTTAAAAAGTAAAACATAAAATGAGAGTTCCATTTAAGAGTCTTCTATCTTTGTTGTATTTTAAAAGATTAAATTTCCTATATCCCAGGTATGCTACTTCTAGCATATTGTTTGTCAGTTGTTATGTTATTTATTTAAGTGTTTTACCCTCTATTTCTGAGACTGAAATTACGGTCAGTTCTTTTTGACGAATTTTGGATACATCTACTTAATGGAGATTTTCCCAGTAAACTGACTGGATTTATTTATTTATTTATTTATTTATTTATTTATTTATTTTTGTCTTTTTTGAGACAGGGTCTCACTATGCATTTGAGGCTGGCCTTGAGCTCACTTTTGTAGACCAGGGTGGTCTCAAACTCACACCGATCCTCCTGCCTCAGCCTCCCGAGTGCTGGGATTACAGGCGTGTGCCACCACTCCTGGCTTGGATTGATTTATATTCCTTTTATGTTTCTATAACACCTACCTTTTCTTTTCATCAAAACTATCATCACACTGTCAGATCATGAGTTACATTGCATTTTCTATGTTTGTATTTCACTACTTTAAAAACAAAATATCATTTCAGTTCTAATCATGTAACTTTAAATAGCTTTAATAGTTTAAAGATTGTTTGTAGATAGTTACTCCATTTCTTCCTAAAGAGCTAAGGTTCACAGTTTGTCAGATTTCTGGTCTGTCACACCTAATCTGGCTTCTCTGAAAATCAGCATCTTTATATAGGGTAGGGAAAGTAGATTAGGTAATTCCAAGCTGCAATAGCACATCTTGATTTACCAACTGATATGATGAGAGACATCAGGTCATTTGCATTTCTCTTTAATTAAAATATCACTGGTTCTAAGCAGGGTATGGCAGGACACATAACCCTTCCATCACTGGAGACCAAGGCAGCAAAATAGCAACTCTCAGCCTAGACTGAGGAACTTAGTGAGGCAGCAGGAACTGCTTTCTCTGGGGAAAAAAAAAAAAAAAAAAAAAAAAAGGAGCTGAGCATGTAATTTAGAGTACAGCCTCTTTCAGCCTATCCAGAGAGAAAAGAGAGAAGGAGAGAGAGAGAGAGAGAGAGAGAGAGAGAGAGACAGGCTATCAAAGACAGAGGTAGAGAGAGACAGACAGACAGGCAGGCAGGCAGGCAGGCAGACAGACAGACAGACAGACAGACAAACATGGAGGGCAAGAGAGAGAGACACAGACAGAAACAGAGAGACATCCCTGAAGGCTTAACTGGGTATAATTCCCCTGCCTCCTTCATTTCTCCTTACTCTGCCCTCTGACCATCATAAAATTTGATAGGGGTTCAGGAAAGGTAATCGATTGACAATTTTAGGATTATTTTTAAAGGAACCTCAGTTTTGTTCAAACAGGAATTTATTGTTTCACATTTCAAGACTCTACATCATGAAATTGAAGTGTCCTTGAGGCCATGCTTCTCTGAAATGAGTGGGGCCGACTCTGTGCTTGTCCCTTTGTGTCCTTTGGCAGGGGACACAGAATGCGGGTGCTCCCTGGCTTGCAGCTACCCACTGGCCCACCCTTCTGCCGCACATAACACTCTGTGATGTCTTTAGGCTAAAATTTCACTCTTTTTATGTGGATGGCAGTTCCTGTGGATTAATGCATTCTTTAGTGACCTTACCTTCACTTGATTAACTCTGTCAATAGCATTTCCAAGTAAGATTATATTTATAAGAACGGGGAACTAGGATCCATTATATCTTTGAAGCTAAACTTAATTCGATTCCTAGTGATGATAATCAAAGACTTTATATGAAAAGCTCATTATTGAAGAGAAAGGATGTTCCCAGAGCCTTATCCCAGCTGAAGGAAAGGAATTCTGCTCATGCATTGTCTTCTAGGCTTTTTGTTTTAAGAAGAGGAAAAATAACAAGCCGTATTCAGAAGGTCTTACTGGGGTTTTAGAAGAGTAGGTCAGAAATGCTTTAGCCAGGAAGCAAATATGGGGTGGAGAGCAGCGAATGGAGGAGCATAGGTAAAGGTCAGAGCCTTGAGAGGCAGGCTCAGCCCAAGACTAAGGTCTAATCAAAGGATTACGGAACGCTCTCCCTCCCACACAGCCTTCCCCCCACACCAGCGAGCTCTAGCGTAGTCCTATGGATTAAAGCTAAAAGAGCTGCAAGTTGCAGACTTTCTTTGAAGAGAAGTGATTAACAAATCTAAAGTCAAAAACCAAGACAAAAACAAGGACTCCAAAGGAATCTGAATCTTCTGGCACCTCTAGCACTGCAAACACTAAACACAGCCCAACCTCTAGTCAGATTACCATAAATCCTCAGACTAAGAGGCTGTTCATCTCAGCCTCCATTAGCTAATAAAATATATCCAGCTTTTAAAGCATTCCAACAGGCAAGATAAACACTCTGAATAGGGAGTCAACCTTAGATCTGATCTCCCCTCAGCTACGACACAGATATAGAATTTATGACATGGGGAATTCACAATAGGCTTGATTAATATGTTAATGTGTCTAAGGGGAAAAGTGGATATTATTCCCAGAGTGATGGGTGATGGAAGCAGAGATGAAAACACGAAGCATCAAAGAACATTTCTAGAAATCAAAAGAACTGCAATAGGAAAGGAGGCTGACTTTGATAGGTTATTAATAAACTTAACAGTCCTTGAGAAGAAGTGCCAGGAAAGGCAATAGAACCTTTCCAAATTGAAATTTAAAAGGGCAAAAGAAGATATGAGAAGACGAGAGAGAGAGAGAGAGAGAGAGAGAGAGAGAGAGAGAGAGAGCAGAACTCCAAAAATTAAATTTCACCTTTTTGAAATACGAAAAGAGAGAATGGAAAGTAATATATATTCTCTTACTATATATAAATAGTATGTTATAAAATATATATGTAAAACATATATCAAGTATACTCTGCAATGTGTTTAGGTTAAAATTTTGCTCTTTTTATGAGGATAGCAGTTCCAGTAGATTAATGCATTCTTTGGTGACCTTACTTTCACTTGATTACATCTATCAATACTCCTTCCAAATAAGATTATATTTATAGGGCTGGCAAGATTGCTCAGCAGTCTAAAGCACCTGCTTAGGCAAGCTTAGGCAGCCGCAAGGACCACAGTTCAAACCCCAACACCACATGTTGCGCCAGCACCAGCCCCAGGGCAGGCCAAGCAGGCCATAGTATTAAAAAAAAAAAAGATTATATTTGTAAGTATGGGAAAATATATATACATGCAATGTATAAACATATATTGTAGGTATATATTGATTTGAAGTAATATGACTGAGGACTTTCAGAACTAATTATTAATACACCGAGGAACGTCAGCTAGGAAAATCATAAAACTACAACAACATACATCCATATGCAACTGTTAGGAGATTATATTCAAACTTCAGAACACTAAAGATGGAGAAAATATTTTGAAAGACACCAGCCTAAAAAAGGAGAAAATTATTTGTAAAGGCATAAGGGCAAGATTTATGGCAGATTGATTATTAGAAACCATGCCAGTTTAAAAAATATGATATTTTTAAAATTGAAATAAAAGAAAATCAGCACTAGATTAAGAATATCTTTATGAGCCGGGTGTGGTGGTGAACATCTGTAATCCCAGAACTCGGGAGGCTGAGGCAGGAGGACTGGTGTGAGTTCGAAGCCAGCCTGGGCTACAAAAGTGAGCTCAAGGCCAGCCTGAACTGCATAGCGAGACCCTGTCTCAAAAAAAAAAAAAAAAAAAAAAAAAAAGAAGAAGAATATCTTTATGGAGAAATTATGCCTTAAGTAAGAAAAAATGAAGGTTTTCTCAAACAAAAACTGAGAAGAGTAATTGTCAGCATATTTTGAATATGAGGAATATTGAAAAGAATCTCCAGTCAAAGGTAACACGATAGGGATTACAAATTTGGATCCACATAAAAATCATGCCAAACTTCTTAAGCAAAACACTGATTCTAGCTCGGAAGCTTAGGAACCACGTGGACAGCTGAGGGATAGCAGAATTGGGTTATTTCTGAAAGCATCAAATGTGTGTTCGATTGCTATTAGCAATCCAATTAATTATTATTAATTAATTTATATCAATTAACTAATATAAATTATGAAGCTAGTAATGTATGGGAGAAATGAAACAATCTTCTTCATAGAAAGTTCGTGAAATCTATGTAAATACTTCTCTTTCTAGGATCTAGAGCTTAAATTTCTTGAGTGTTAAGATTTTTCCTTAGGAGCTCACCTTCAAAGAGTATAGAAAGGAAGATAGCAAATTTGTCAAATTTTACACATGGTAGATGGTAACTTCACCAACTGAACAAGGTTAGTAGCACAAGTAGTAAATCGTGTTGTTGTACTTGCCCAAGACATAGTGGTTAGGGCCTGTACAGCTTCTGCCATAGTCTTCAAAATCCTGTATGACTGTATAATCATAAAACCATGGCGACTATTTATTGAATGACATTCTATAAAGTATATAGCCATTATCTTTTAAAATAGTCAAGACAATGGCAAAGTATAATACTCTTTTTTGGAAATCTATTCAACAATATCAGCAAGGTCAAGCTCACTTTCAAAGTGGGTTAAGTCCTACCACCTTCCTCCGACTTTATTATTGGTAATTGAAGTAGAAAAGTTAAAATCACTTGCCATCTTCGAGGACTTGTGTAAGAAAATGAATTCATGTGCTAGCAACTTCAGCACCTACTTTTTATAATTTTGTATTCACTTGATGTTAAATGTTTTCCCAACATTAGCAGAATACACTTTTCATCTGATTTACATATAGTGTTCACCATGAAACGAGAGGCACAAATCACTTTTCAGTAAATATGCAGGGACCAAAGCATGTACCGTATCTTATTTGATTACTATAGAATTTCATAGGAATAAATACCAAGAAAAGATAATTTGCATATCCCTAAATGTTTATAAGTTAAATAACAGATACCTAAATAAATCACCGTTTGAAAGGAACTCTTCAGGAAAATTAGAAAATGTTTTAAACTGCACATGATGAAGATACCATATAACAGTATGTATGTGACTTAAGTAAAAGAGAATTTAGGGGGAATTTCCAATTCAAAATATTTCAATCACTATATATTTTTGAAAAAACCCTAAAAGCAGTTTCTCAATTTGCATGAGAGAACAGAAAACGAAACACAAAGTAACTTGATAGAAAGAATTAAAACTGGAAAGTGGTGACACAGAAAATCAAGTAGCAGACATTAATGTAAACTTGGATTTGCCTTCAAGAGGGTTGGGAAAATCACCAGGCTTATTAATACGGATTGAAAGAAAGGAGCGCCAAGGACTGTCAGCCTTGAGATGAGGTAGGGTGTGGTACGAAGAACAACGCGGACATAACAGGAGATTATGAAAAATTCTAAGGCAATAAATTTAACAATTCAGATGAAATGGAAAAATTTTAGTTTAAAAGATTGACAACAGAAAATGCCAGTGAGGATATAAAGATAAATTTCTTCCACATTACTGATGAGCAGGTATACTCGAGGAGCACTTTGGAAATGACCATGGTGACCCCTCATGGAGTAAAATTCTCCTTACCACAGTGCTGGCTGCTAACTCCCCTCTGCCCAGGTAGTCCAAGCAGAGCTGCCTCACCCAGCACCCACAAGTGACTGCTGCAGTGGGGAGGAGAGTGGCCGCCCCGTCCGTAGCACCTGGGTGTCTCTGGGTAGTGTATCCCAGCACACAGCTCTCTGGAACAAGGACCCTGCACCGTATTCAGCACCTATTCTTTCTGGTCCTGTTTTCTTTGCTTTGCTCTGGGTGTTGTTCCTAAGAGCGCTTTTCACTTTGGTTTGTTTGTAATTCTGGCTCTCAACACAAGTCCTTAATGTAAAAATGACAGTAAAGTGACTCCATTTTATAGTCTTTTTTGTGGCTAAACTGAACAGTAAATACTGCCCAAACACGGTCATCTACGTTGTTTCTGCCTGCTGAAGGACTTCTGGAGGCATTAGCACACAGCGTCTCTGTGCTTCCCTTCACCTTACTGAAGCAAGTTCCGATCTTGTAGACTCTGATAGTTCTACACACAGGATTTTGTTTGCAGAAACAAGTACTGTTTCTTACATTTAGATCCAACATTTTAAAGGGACCAAACAATTGAGGTGGACTTATATCCATATCTCAGGGGTTTTTTTCCATATTGCAATAAATTTACTATCATCCTTCATTTCTGAGGCCATATGTAAAGTTCAACCCTACTGTACGATGGCTATCCCGTATTAGAAGCAGCTAGTAGAAAGCTTATACTTACCAAAGCTCATGTTGTTATGTACCCAGTCTGAGTTTCTATTCGAGAAGTTAATGAGGCTTTTTATGTTTCTCCAAAAGAAACAATTTGTGTTTCCTAGTGCCAGGAAAATTTGTGCTAATCTCAGAAGCTTTTTAAAAAAATATTTATTTATTTATTTATTTAGTGTAGGTTCTCACTAAGCAGCTCAGATGCACAGTTATTCTCCTGCCTTAGCCTCACCAGCACTGGCATTACAAGCATGTCTCAAACCACCCCACCCATCCTCTGGATTTGGGGCCTGCAGCACACACCCAGGATTCTGCGGCCAGATCAGCACATGATACTGAGGATATAACTGGGTCCTTGCACTTGCCAGGCTGGCACTGATGCCACTGAGCTATCTCTCCAGCCCCTAACTGCAGTGTTTTCACGTGCATTTCTCTGATAACTAATGGTGCAGACTGTCTTTCTGTGGTTTTATTCCACTTCTTCTTCTTAAAACATCTTCTCTCATATTTTGCCACTTTTCTTATAGGACTTTTAAGCACTGAACTACTGTTTTCATATTTTGGATGCAAGTTCCTTGTCTATGTCAAATATGGCTTCTATTTATGTTTGTATTATTTGTATTTATTTATGTTTGTATTATTTATATTTATTTATGTTTATATTATTTGTATTTATTTATAGTACTTTCTTCAACTATGATTAGCCTTCTCTTTTCCCTTATGGTGCCTTTTGATGAATAAAGGTTCCTAATCTTTAATACTGGAATGTTGGCATGCACCTGTATTCCCAACTACCCCAGAAGCTAAAACTGGAGGATTGCTTAAGCATGGAGGTTCAAAGGCCAGCCAGTCTGTCAAAATAACAAGACTGCTTCAAAAAAAAGTTCTTAACTTTACCACAGCTCAGATTGATACAGATGCTTTCGACAAGTATGCATTAAACTTAAGCACATGCTATAATTCAAAGTTATACTCAACTAGAACACATCTGTAGGTCCATAAAAGATATATTATGGTGTATTTACATATGTGTTATTAGTAGCAATCAAAAGAAAACAGAATAGGGCCAGGCAGATAGCTTTGTGTTCTAAGTGTCTGCCTAGCAAGCACAGGGACAGTGGGTCAATCCCTGGTACCAAATGCTGTGAAGGTTCTGGCACCCTGGGCACACTGTGTTGGCCCCCAAAACCAGGCATGGCAGTGCACACCTGCATTCCCAGCACTGGGGCGGCTGAGACAGGATGATCACTACAAGCTTGAACTGCGTAGTGAGACTCTGTATCAAAATAAAATAAACTGAATAGGTTTTTAAAAAAGAACAATGAAAATTACGTAAAAATGTGAAAAACCCTCACAAGTAGGCAGCCAAGCAGAAGGAGCTGTTCACAAGGGTTTCTGGGCTGTCACACTTAGGTAGAAGCGGAAAAAGTTTTCCTTGCTGCTAGACTTCAGGCTAGTGATTCTTCTTGGGATTATGGGATTTTTAATGCCTGGAAGGAAGCAGAAATAGACTTACAGAATTTCTGGAAATCCTTTTTTATGCATCTAGGTACTGGATGTTCATTTTCTATGACTACTGAGTATGGTAAGGCACATACATCAGTTGGTATGTACTATAAACATATATGTCAAAACAGTATTTCCAAACATGGGCTATATTTGAGTGTCATAGCAGCCTCTTGATACCTGTGATGCTGGAGCCGTTATCATCATTGTAGGGCTAAAGGATATGGAAATTTGGAAATTATGTTTAATTGGATTTATGATTTTTGACACCTAGTACCGGTCAGGAAAGAGAACGTCATGGCTGCTATGCTATAAATGGTCCTTGAAGTTAACAAAATGAAATAATTCTCTCCAAAAACACGTAGCTTTGAAGAAAGCACCTCACATAATTTTTCTTCTTATTTTCTAGACGAGAAGACAAGAGTTCAGGCTTTTTAGCTCTGACATTGGTTGGATTTCCGGTCTGTGCTTACTCACTGAGTCACCTTAGGCAAGTTGCTTAGGCTCTGTGTGTTTCTGTTCATGGTCTGAAATGTTGCATTAAAAATACCAACTCAAAGCAGGGATCATAGGGTCAAATTTAAAAACCCAGGAGCACACAGCACCGTGGGTACCAACTGGTAGTTTCTTCCAGTATGACTCTGGTTTCCCTGCAGGTCATGTGCCCTGAGGTGTAGCCCCCTATCTGCCATGCTTTTCCATGCCTTTAATCATACATAGAAAAGAAGTGAAGCGCTAGGCACACTGGATATGCGAGGGAGATGACACAGAACCCTGTCCACTTTCCAGGGAATCTGCCTGTGAGCATGTGGGTTGCATGACCCAAGAACAGAGATCTTTTGGCCCAGTGGGGAGGCAGAAACTTGTGTTAGTGTTGACAGCAAGGCTGAGAGGATATGGACGAGTAATCCTTTCTGGGAGGAAAACAGATACAGCAGCCTGGAAGGCACACGTTCGTGGAGGCTGAGCAGAGCAGCGTGCTTAGATGAGAAAGGACCACAGTCCTGGATAGGTGACGCCAAGTCTCGGGAATGCGACGGATCCGATCCAGTAGCCGCCCTCCTGCTCAACAGCCCTCAGAGCTCTGGCAGCTGTGGTCTGGACTGAGAAGTGACATCCAGACCTCTGCTGACACTGCCCGTCCTTCTTGTCTTTCACCCACTGCTGATCCTACTTTCCACACACACACGAGAAGCAGACTTGCCTAAAAGCTACCCAGTTGCCTTTGGGTGTGCTGGCTCTCAACACCACAGGCAGACTTCTGTGACTACTACCATGTAGCAATGTGTGCTTGTTAAACTTATATGTATCCCAGAAAGGCCATAAGTGAGTCTTCTACTCACTAACCCTAGTAAGCTTGAGCAAACAGAGCATACCCATAAAATGAGCAATCTGATGTAGCAGTGAGAATCAGTTTGAAGGATATCTTTAAGATATGATATGTAATACCTTCACTTTATGATACTCCCTGCTGTCTTTAGGTTCCCGTAGTACACTCATTGTATTTGAATTTTCTGTTACCTCCTCATGGTGTATCAGCCTTGAATGTGAAACTCGTGTCTTATGTACCCCTGGGCGTTCTGGTACTTCAGCTTAGCAAACATAAATGTCTGATGAATGTAGATTGAATGTGGAATAATACGAACACGTCATTGAGGGTCGGATAGTGTAATCAATAACAAAAGGTGACATGATGAGACCAGGAAGCTCAGGGGAACTCTGAGCTTAGAGAGTGAAGAGTTCAGTTTCAAGGTCAGCAAGAGGTAGATGCAAGAGCTGGGTTATTCAGTTTCAGTTTCCTTCCAGATCATTCTATTGTGTAACATCTGAACATAAGCAGGTATGTCCAAAACCACATTATAGAAGGTTCACATCCCCAGGAATGCCCCTGAGCCATTTCTGGGAATATTCACATTATCCCATTTAGGAAGATTGCTGGTCAAGCCAGTGTTTTAGGCTCAACTTTTGGGGTCTCACACCCACTTTGACTACTTTTTTCTCTCACCTTAGTTACTGATCCAACCATAGTTAGGCCTCCTCTCCCATTCTTCAAATGTTGAGCATGAGGTTCAAGACAGGAAGGCAGAAAAGGGGACGGAAGAGCCCGAGTGATAGTAATAAATATTGTCTGCTGAACAGCAATGCTTCCGGGAGCCTCCCTGCCACATGGCCTCAGCAGAGGGCTGTGCTGTCTGTGCTCTAGACAGACTTGGATCCCATGCTGACTGCTTCTGTCAGACCTTTGTCTGAGCCTTGCAAGACAAAATCTAAAGGCAACTGAGACTCTAAAAGACACACACAAGACAAATGTTTGGAAATAGGCATTGCTCTTGCTGCTCTGATAAATCAGGGACCACATAGGGTCTGGGGACTTTATATTCATATGTTGTCACCATTATTGATTATTCAGAAGCCAAAGATTAAGCCATCAGAAGTCCATGACTAGAACATTCCACAGAGTAGGCATTCCTAGAAAGGAGAATGTCATGTGCGAAGGAAAAATGTTTCCTTATTGAACTTAAAAAAATTTATCATAAACGTAGAACATTCATTTTGGTCCAGTTTCCAGGAGTCAAATATTCTAATACAGACACTTAGAGCACATTTCTCAAGACTTGGTAGGTATGTGATTGGATGCATAGAGGCAAGCGGAAATGTCTGGGATCCTTCTGTACTGCTGACATTACTTGTGTGAGGACTACACGCCAGCAATGGTGTCAAGCATTTCGCATGCATTCTCTTCTGTAATCCTCTCAAATTCTATGCAAAGCACAATGATGCACTCTGGGTGTGGCTTAGGGTGTGGCTGGTGTGATGCCCAAATCTGACATTCATTTTTCCTTTTCTTCAACGCTCCCAGCCAAAGAACTTGTGCTCACCAAAGAGACAGCAGCCAAACAGGAAAGAAAGTGCTGATATTATTACCTGGAAAAACCCATAATGGGAACTCTTAGGAAATGGCAACAGTGAATACAGCCGAGGCCTGGGGCTTACTTAGACCTAGCTTTTACTGGCTTCAGCTCGAACAGAGGCTCCAGCAAAGCAAGGTGTGGGCGACTTCCTGGAATGAATGCCAGGAGTAGCAAAAAGAAGTCTTGAAGTCTGATTTTGAGATACTGTCACTGTGACCAATGAGCTTGGGTTTGGAACATGTAGATTCACATTCCTGCCCCCCATAAGAGGATCTAGTGAGGGCAGGTAGAGGAGCGTATGATCACACAAGAAGTAGAATTATGCCAGCTAAGTATACATAGAAACAGATACAAACACTTTGTTAAATACAGTGTATCAAACAAAGGAAGACAGAGCCACTTAGTGAGCTTCAATAACTTGCATATACGTGAGTAGATAATGGTGTTGAAAAATGGGATCTGAGACTCTACATTGTTAACATTTAATATAATGGGCCCGCAAGCAAGATCAGTGGACTTAGCACTTGCTTAGACAAGGGCAGGGACTCGGGTTTGATCCACAGCACCATCTGCAATGTTGGCCTTAACACTGGGCAAGAAGAACTGGCCACAGAAGTCAGGCATGGTGGCCCATGCCTATGATCCCATTTCTGGGGAGACTGAAAACAGGTGAATCACTACCAGTCCCAGCTGTGTAAGGAACTCTATATCAAATATGTAAAATAAAATTAAGAATAAAAAATTAAGTATAATGACACCATCAGCTAATCTTTGCCTTGTGTCTGCACCTATGATTTTGAGACTTGCTAAGACATATCTAAACTAGTGGCCGATTTTTAATTTAACCAAGAAGTCATATTAAACATTAAAAAATTGTTCCACTAAATTTTGAGCGAGATAACACGCCCATGCTTACTGATATATAAACAATCAATCAGCTTGCAGCTCTGTGATCATCAAGACCTCTGAGTCTTTTCTCTCCGCTTTGGATTCAGGAAATGATACAACCCCTCAGAGCTCAAACAGGGAAATTAAGAGCATGCATTTCTCCTGGTTTGAGCGTTACAGTTTCTGTTGCTCAGGACAAAAACAAAAGAACCTTTGAAAGAATCTCTGTTGATCTAGATCGCTAGACTATCAAAGCAGCACAAAACAGAAAAGGAAAGGGTTGCTTAATATTTGTAATCTTTTCTTGCTAAGTATATACTGTATACAAGCTGGCATGTATTCTTGTAGCAAGGCCATGGGACTGAATAAAACACAGTAATGAAGAGAATACTAATAGGCAATTAGATAATACACATGATAAAATTTGTTCAAAATAACTGATTTTATTGTTTAATATGGCCTGATAATATGCAGAACTTGTCTCTAAAGAAAGGTAAGAAAAATTGCTTCTTAAGAGAATATTTAACAATGAATCAGGATTTTTTTTTTAAGTTGATCTTTTATCTATTTACTTACTTGGTACAGGGTCTTGCTATGCAGCTACAAATCATAATGATTCTCATGTTTCAGCCACTGCAGCACAGGGATTACAGGCATGTGCCACCATGCCTGTTTTCTGTGGCCAGCTCAGTGCGCTTGGGCTTCTGGGTCCGGTACAGCATGTGATACCTAGGATCAAACCAGGTCCTTGAGCTTGCCAGGCAGGTGCTTAGATGGCTGAATCCCTGAATCATGGTTTCAAAGACTTCAAAAATATGAAGGCACAAAGAAAAAACAAATTGAGCTATATTAGCCCCACTGGAAGATAAACAGGAATGAATACCATTCAAGTATATTCTAAGCACAAAAGTACATTTAAAAATGGGTATGATGGGTTACAATATAGTGCCAAGCTTTTTATTTACTTAGCAACTTATGAACTTTCTATGCTTATGATAAAAATCTTTTAGAAATACTTTACGTGTTGCATAATATTACATCATGAAGATGTATCATCATTTATTCATGCCTGATTACAATTTATTCATGCTTCAAAGACAAATCCATACTCTGAGTATTAAAGATTCCTTAGTGTTTTCAATGAAAATCAAGTGAATTGTCAAGCATAACAAAAGAAGTTAGACATCAATAAAGTGAACTTGAGAAGAGTAATAGGATAGGCTCATTAAGGAATAAGATGAACACCATGAAAGAATTGATTAGATGACCTAAGATCAAATGGCTTGATAAACAATTCTTGTCGATAGCAGTGTGTTTTAAAAGTAGGAGTAAACTTTGGTCTTTAGTTTTGAGTTGAGTAGACTCATCATTGAGTACTCTTCTGGAGAATATGGCTTAAGTTTATGCTCCTTTTTCTTCACTATATTTCAAGATATTTTTGAAGGGAAATATTTTCTAAAATTTTTATTAGTCTCTTTTTTTATTAGCACATATTTGTAGTATATATAATAGTAATAATAATAATAATAATAATATTTATTATTATTATTGTGGGATGTTGATATGTAGACATAAGGCAATTTAATTCTTTTTCTCCTTCCGGTACCCTTTCCACTTCTTCCTGTCCTAACTCTGGACCATCCTACCATTCACAAGAGCTGTATTCCTATGTTTTTGTTCTGTTCCTTTCCTCCATTTCCTTTCTGTCCTCTCCCTCCCTCCTCCACCAGCCTTTTGTTTCTGTTTCTATTTGAGATGAATCTCTCACTTCCTATTATCTGTCTTTTATTTTGCTCTTTATTCACCTTTTGAATGTCTCACTTGAGAGACACTATGTACTATTTAAACTGGTGTGGAGTTTTATCTCAAGATCCACAAGTATGTAATTCATTTTACGGAGGTTTTATAAATACAATTAAATTTTGAAATATTAGATTTATTAAAGATAGAGTAGCACAAATAAAAATACACTTTGGATGAGTCCCATGTCCTCTATATGAAAGACATAAAATTCTCTCAAATCTCAAAAGGAAGTTTCAGTAGTATATGCTTTTTCACAGGCTTTGCATGTGGGGAGTTGTAAGAAGCCTCTTGGTTCAGCTTCTTACTAATATTTTATTTCACCAAGGTGGCTGAATGAGTATCATAGTCATGACAGCACAACCTGAGTCCACTGTCATGCTTCTGCGCCTGCACTGAGAGCCCTGCAGGCTGGAGTCCCCCTGCCCATCTAGGTTCCCTCAGCTCTGCTGGAAAGCATTGAAGATGTGTTCTAGAGGACTCTGAGAGGCACGGGACCAATGAAGGCAAAGCGTGAAGAACACCAAACTAGTTTAATAACTTCTTTTTCAAGAAGACCGTGTTCAAAATCTATCTTTCCTTTATCTACAAACAGAGAATTAATAGTTGTACTTTTGGATGAGGTACCAAGAATCAGTAAGGTAGAAGTGTACATTTGGAATCAGGAAGCTAAAACAGTTTCAGAATTATTACCTCCCAGCTTTTAAGTATTTGTTCTTACCTTACATCTTCTTTGTTTATTCTTGGAGATTAGGTATTTTCAGAAAAATCAGGCATGCCTGAAAATTTCTTCTGATTATTTTTCAGTCATTCTTTCAAAATATTTAACACCTTGCTTGACGACCATTTCCTTGGATGCTTTGCAAGATACAAAATTAAGTGGGAAGTTGTTTCCACCCATGGGGCTGTTTAAACAGATGAGAAAGCAAGTCACTACAAAGTAAGAAAAAACAGAGACTCAACTATTCTAGGAAAGGATTCATGTAAATAAATTGGTGATATGTCTTAGGAGGTGACCATGGAGCTGTGCCCTGAAGAATGTAGGCTACTAACACTTTCCTGAGATGGGGGAGGCCATCCAGCTTGACCTGACGTCACACTCAAGGGCATTGTTCCATTGTTCTAGGCAGTAAAGGTATTTTATATTCAAGTAACAACTTGTACCATGATATGTCTTGTGTTTTAGGAATACTTCCTCTGGCCGTAAAGAAAGATATAAAAGAGAAGAAACTTCTGGATGCATTTTCTTCTCTGCTAGGTAGAAATGCGAGACTCTAGTGAAGAGCAACTTTGTCAAGGAGGACGAAGAGGCTGGGCATTGTGTGTTTAACAGCTGCTTTCAAAAGGAAGTTTTCTTTTTCACTGATGCTGTTTCTGAGACATGGAGCACTTTGCTGACATTAATTTGGCCCTTTTCACCATCCGTAAAACAGCTAATAGGTTCTGCAGAAATGCTGTGTTCCTGGCATGCCTGGTTGCGGAGATATTTCGTTCCCTTGCTGGATAAATGGGCACTGCAGTAATGCTTCCCTCAGAAGCTTTCAGTGGAGCCAGGGGTTTGTCTCTTTGTAACTGTCAGCCTTGTTGTGATAAGCTAAAAATGGGATGCACAATCTAGAATTTGTCCAACACTCTGCTGAGCTGTGAGTTCATGCAGAAAAACATCACAACCTATTCGCACAGAAAGACTGGAAGTTTATTTTTCTCCAAAATTAGAAGCAGACTAATGTTTGAACAATTTAGACAAAGTAGCTATTTTTAAGCATGGTATCATTTGACAGTGTTTTGAGTCATTTACAGGAAAATGGCTGCCGCTTATTTTAGGAGCAATCGCCTTTATCATGAATAGTTTAATATTTCTCAGCACAAATTAGTTCTTTCTCAGGTGTCCACTAGCTATCTTGGAAGCTTTCTTTTGGTGTCAATCCCCAGGGTGTGTGGTGCTCAGTGACTGAGTTTGGGCTGTATATTTATCATATCCAAATTTAAAGTACTTTAACACAGATTAAACTATTTTATTTGCATAATCACCTGTTGCAGAGCAGTCTGAGAGAGTACCTACTATACCTCAGGCACTGAATACCAGATGTGAAATCTACATGAATCCTGCTTTTAAGAATTTATGTTGACATAGGAATCTAAGACAAATGTACAAATACCTCTATTATGCACATAAGGTGATATTAGTTGCATTAAGACAATTTTGGGCCAGTAGTATAGCTCAGCAGACTAAGCACTTGCTTAAGGAAGCAAGGGGCCAGGGTTCGATTCCTGGCCCCGCCTACCATGCCGGCCCCATTCTCCAGTCTGCTGAGCAGGCGATGGGGTCTGGGCCTAGTGGTGCAGGAAATAGAAGGATGACTATGAGTCGGAGCTGCATAGTGAGATAGGGAGGCCCCGTAGAAAAACAACAACAAAAAGACATTTTTAAAAATGGTAGAGGCTGTAACACTTTAGATAGATTTGAAAAAAGAATGGGATCAAACAAATACAAATGAAAAGACACTGCAATGGAGAAATATCATTTATTTCTCTATGAAAGCTGCCAGACTCCCACACCTGCTCACCCCTCTGAGAAGTGAGGAGCATCAAGCAGCTTACCCAACTTGTCCTGAAAACTGATAACGGTGATTGTGAAGTGATCAGCTGAGACCATGCCTAGAATAGATAATGTGTACGTAAAAAGGTAAAAGGGGAGGGAACTGAGATTAGAAAGATAGGCTGAGACCAAGCCATGTGAAAGCAAAGAACAGCAGCTTAGATTTTATTCTGAAGATAATCAAGAGCCATCGACGTTTTATAAAATTTAAAAAAAAAAACTTATTTATTTGGTACAGGGTCTCGCTCAGTTGGGAATTGTAATGATCCTCCTGTCTCAGCCTCTCCAGCGCTGGGATTACAGCCATGTGTTTCCATCAGCAGCTGGGCGTGCCCGGGTTCCAGGACCAGCATAGTATGTGGTACCCAGGATCGAACTTGTGTCCTAGCACTTGCCAGTCAGACACTTAGGCCTCCAATTTATCTTCCCATCCCCAAGAACCATCACCTTTTTTTATGCGTGTGGGTTGTGGTTGAATTTATGTTTTCTGAGGATCAACTGGGCTTAGGCAGATGGGCAGAGGGGATGCAGAGCTAATCGGGGGTCAGAAGGCTTTTACAGTGATGTGGGAGAAAGCAGCTGCGATGCACACTGCATCAGCTGGGCGCTGACAAGAAGAGCAGTGCTCATGCAGAGATCAACTTGTCCGTGTTTGGGGAGCAGAGGAATGCGAGAGCGAAAGATCCTGGGCTATCTTTCAGTGAAGCGCTGCTGACCAAATCACACTTGGCTTTACATGCTCCTCTGCAGTAGCACAAGTGCATTTGCCTATGTACCTAGCTGCACGGTCTTGGAGGAAGCTAAGTCCAGGTTGAGAGGGGCAAAGCTATATTCTGCTGCTAAGACATTCACAGGCAAGTGGGCCACAGAAAATATTTACCTTGGCCATTCCCTTAATGTTTTGGTATTTATTGACAGATTTCTGACTTCTTGGGTGAGAGATCTGAATCAGGGTAGATTCAGTTCTCAATGTCCAGGTCAGAAAACTGAACCGAAAAAGAGACAGTGGCGTCTCTGACAACTGTTGAAGGCAGAAAGCACCAACTAGGGCCTGAAGCTGAGGTGAGGTTTGCTTAGTGTTGGTCTGTCATGCTCCTCTTGTATGCACTGATGAAATAAATAGATGGAGGATGTGAGAAGAAGCAAAATGATCTCACCAATAGCTGGGAAGTAAGCATTAAATTTACCCATTTTCACCTGTGGAGGGAAGAAATGAATTGCTTAAACCCAAGTGTTAGAAGGTCCAGCATACGGGGCTAAAAGATCCTGAAGTTCCTCTATCTAGCCATCATTTTATGAATTATGAAAGACTGTGAATACAGACCTATAGGAGCACATTACTGGATAAAAAGTCAGGCAAGTTGACTTTCAGTTTTTAAATTTTGATTACACATCTAGAAGTGTTTGTTCACAGAATATTGATCCAGAGCCCAGGAATCATTCTACATGAATAGAAAGAGTTAGTTCCCATAATTTGAGATCTAATTAGCAGTAGAATTATTATTACATAGCTGTACATTTATAATTCTCTGCTATTTACAATGACATCATTTACCCCTTTTTTTTCCTTTGGAATAAAATATCGTGTAGAACATAATTCTAATTTATTGATACTTATCTTTTAAGGTTATTAGAATTATTGTTGGATGCTAACTGTTGTACATAATTTCTTGGTATCTTTAACAGCATATTGAGAAGCTGCTCCAAGAATCTGGAGGGATACCATTATTAGAAATGGAGACTCTCAGAGTGTCAGACACAGAATTGTTCCTAGGCATACCCTGCTACTTGTGATTCCCTGTGAGATGGAATATAAGAAGTGTGATCAAAATATGTGGTAAGGAAGGGAAAGAAACACTACTAAGGAGCTTATGGGGCCACAGAGGAAAGGGACTGAAGATTCATAGTGTGCCTAAGGAGAGTCACTTAGAGAGAAAACATTCTCTCAGGCTTTCACAGAGAGCAAACTGGTCAAGCAATGTCCGTGACTCATCCAGATAGCTGATGCTGACAGAAGTTCTACAAAGCACTGTACATAGTTCCAAAGTAAATCCTGAGGGGATTTGACTGACCTTGAGAGATACAAAAGTTATATGTTTTGCTATTCAGGTCATGCTTAAATTTGCCCTTAGCCCCCCAGAAGAAAAGTTTAACCACAAGGTACATAACAGAAAGCTAGATTAGAATGATGAGCTATAAAAGGTTTAAATCAACAGCTTCTAACATTGCCAGCTTTACCAGTAACCCACAGCGATTATCAGACATTGGATTATGTATACAGCTACTTTCTCTTAGTTCAATGAAAAGAAATTTGGTTGTATCAATAATGATTTGAAAAATTGTAACACCTACACCCTGAGCTCTGTATAACCAATAGGAGGACAACAATTTGCATTTTATCAAACATTGAAATGTATTACTAATGTGTTTTGAAACTGTCACATTGTTATACATTGTTATTTCTCATCAAAAGTAGTAATAAAAATAAATAAATAAATAAATAAAAAGAAGCACTACCACAAATGACCCTCAAAACATGCCTCTTACCCATTGTTCTTAATACTTTTGAAAGCAGTTCTAGAAAAAGAAAATATACATATGCACAGAGCATTGTCAAAAACATAACAATTCTGAGACATAAGTGCATTCCCACGAACAGAAAAACAGCCTGGAG
The DNA here is from genome assembly GCA_004027025.1 of Myocastor coypus. Lineage (NCBI taxonomy): Eukaryota > Metazoa > Chordata > Mammalia > Rodentia > Myocastoridae > Myocastor > Myocastor coypus. The sequence goes on along the minus strand of PVJA010006944.1, from coordinate 40,001 downwards.
AAAACGTTGTACTGTGCCCTCATCCAGTCTTCGTCACTGGATCTGGCCTCGTGGGACTTGTAGCTCCTCCCCGAAATGCCCATGAAAGGGAAATGTTTTACGTTGATTGAAGACATCTCAGCAGCTGTGACAGTGTAACTAAAAACACTCACGAAAGAGGACTTCCCAAAAGTGGAGAGAAAGACACGATGTGTGGCTTCAAAGCAAGGGAGAGTATTTTGTGGGGAGGCAAACTGTGAGGTGTCTTTGACTGTAATAAATTTTAAAAATTGAGATGTTTTCCTTCTGTTTTAATCACACTCCTTGGTATAGACAGCACAGTCATGACCATTTCCAGTAAAATAGGGAGAATGAATGCAGAGCTGTGGGGGTGCCTTAACTAAAGATAGAGCTCTATGACCTAGCCTCAGGATGCTAAGAGTATTTCATGTGTAAGGAAGTTGCTAGAAGTGGTCAACTCACAGAAGGAGAGAGAACCATGATCACTGAAGGCTGGGTGGAGGGGAAAATAAGGCCATATTGGTCAAAGAATAAAAACTTTCAGTTATAATATAAGTGAGTTTTGAGGATCTGCTAAGGCAAAGGAATGGGTGGTGATGTTACATTAAGTTGATTATACTGTTGCGCATAATGTGTATAAATACCAATGCAACCCATTGTACGTCTCGCCTGTATTCAATCTTTATGTGTCTGTTATGTGTTTCTTAAATTTAAAAATTGTTGAACCAAATGCAAAGGGTAATGAACTGCTATGTGGGCCAGAGAGGGAAAAAATGATGGGCAAAAAAGAGGTCTGGGTTCTTCTTCCAGTTCTGTCTCTGCCTTGGGTTAAACATACTTGTCTGCTATTTAAATATTTATGACCTCAGATACCTCATTTGTAAGCAGGGGTCACCACACACGTCCCTTTCAGGTCTGACTTCCAACAGTGTGATGCTTCCATGGACACTGAGTTACTGAGAGCAGCGTCCAGGACAGGCTAAATAATGAATAACCCCAAGCAGTATAGAAAGCCAAGTGTTCCAATTCACTTGTACCTAGTTATCTTGACTTTCATTTTAAAACTCAGCCTTTAATGAATTTTTTGAAGTGCTAGAGATGGTGCAAAGCACGTTAAGTGTCTTCACTCATTAAATCTTTCAGCTCTGTGTGAACGTTCTACATCACATCACGTCCTTCACATCATAGGATATTTTTGTCATGTGTCTAATAGGAAATTTAAGCCCCCTTGCTAGTGTTACTGTAAGCAGGATGTGAGTCCAAGACAGCCATCCGAAACACTACCAGAGCATCTCTTAACTAGAGAGCTCATTGGCCAACAGGTACCCACCATGGCCAATGGTGCCTGCTCCTGCCCGGAGTTACCAGTATCACCAGGCTAGAAGCAAGTCTTAGGAAGTTTATGTCATCCCTATATTTTTGAAGTTACTAAATGTGAAAAATATCATGACCTCAGTGTTCCCTCACGGAGCCAGATTCATAGCATTACCACCACCTGCTCTTCCAAAGGTTTCCATGTAATGCAGGTTTAAAAATAAGGCCCCTGAGCTCTGTCTTGCTTTCTTTGGAGAAAAGGTGTAAGTCTGCTTGGAGTGTCTAAGAAATTCCAGGGTGATGCTGTGCAAAGAACATGTCCTGGTTCTCCGTGTGACCTTCAGAAAACCAACTGCATAAGCCTTGCATGTTCTTTTCACTTCTAAAACAGAGAGGAGAATAAAAGAAGTTGGCTGGAAGAGAGGGACTACGGGGTGGAGTATGTTCTAGGTTATGGATCCTTAAAGTGTACATAAAGTCCTGAAATACTAAAATGTACAGTACTTGATAAATATACATTGGCCAAAGAACTTCTGAAAGTAGTTAGTTTAAAAGCTTTTAAAATTTCTTTCTTCTGTTATGCATTCCTTTCTTATTTCTCCCTTCCATCTATGTATCACTCGGTGTGTTAAGGATACACTGTGAATAAAATAGATTTATTGGCTTTGTGAACTGAGGCAAGCAGTGCTGGGGATGGGAGAGAGGGCTTTCCTGGAGAACAGGATGGATGAAACAGTCTCCAGATGGACTGAGATAAATTTGTGGAGTCTGTATCCTGGTGGTTGAAAAAATGCAGCGACAAGTACCCCAATATATAATTTAAAGTGGCATTGTGTGCCATAGAAAGATGTGGGCTCAAGCTATGCTCTTGTGTCAGGGATTGTACATTCTGGAGAGAAGGGTTGGGTGAGGTCTGAATGATGAACCTGATCCAGCTTTGCATAAGTGGAACCTCACACTTTGCCCATGAGGGAGAGCAAAGCTTTCCATTTCCAGAGAGCTGAAAATAGGAAGATCCATAGTTATAAGGAGATACATAGTCAGAAGTCACTTGTCGGGGCCGGGGAGATAGCTCAGGGGCACAAGTGTCTACTTGGCAAGCGCAAGGTCCTGAATTAGCTCCCCAGTTCTGCCCCCCCCAAAAAAAGAAGTCACTTGTCTAGGTCGGGAATACAGCTCAGCGCGCGCGCACACACACACACACACACACACACACACACACAGAGCAAGTTCTTTTGAATTCCAGGCCATGTGAGTTTCCAACCCACAATCCTCTTGAACTTTAGGCAGTCCTTACCAGAGAGGCGCAGTCCTACCGGTAACTAGCAACATTCTCCATTGTTATTCGAAGAGGTTTTCCAAGTCGAATAAGCAGTGAGAAACTTAAGTTTGTAACGGAAGAAAACAAGAAGAGACATATGCATGAATACGGGCACATAGACAATCCCTGGAAGATCACTTCTGGAGGAAATTTTAATGTGAAATACGTGAATGCAAGCTGAATGATCAGCCGTGGGCGAAGTCTTCTGTGACGCTTCCAAACATTCTGATAACACGCATCCATTGTAAACCACGTTTTAGAATGAACTTACCCTTACAGAGAAATGCACATGCTATGAAAGTACCAAGCATGAAAGGAAGCGTGTGCTTTATCGTTACTCTCACGTTCCTATAGATTGTGTTGCTAAAATGTGTCTGTGTAAACTACAGAAGCGAGTGTACTAACATCTAAAACATGCTTATCATTAACAGCTTTAGGAAAGCTTCTCCTGCTTATGTTTCCTTTCTTATTCAATATTTGTTCAATGAACTCATTTTTACACTTCATTACTCATAGATACCCATTTGAGCACTCCTATGCCATAATTTTTTTCCAATTTTAGCACTTATTTATGGTCTAAACTCTTCAGAGAACTCATTCCTTTATGGCTCTTGGATTTTCCTTCCTAAGCAGAGATATTAATCCATGGATGCAAAGTGATTTATAAATTTAAAGAACGGTGATAATATGAAGAATGATTATTAAATATGTTTGTCAACTTCAAAGTTTCTTATTTCTGCACCAATGGCTCATTGATTATTAAATAGCATTAAAGAGGAGTTTGGAGCTTTATTTTTTTTTACCACATAAATCCCAAATTATATTTTTACATTCTTAGTCTTCTTCCATGTGACAGGGAACAGAACTATTCAAAGGATTAATGAGAGTTTCATCTCATGATCCTATAAATAATGTTTTCTTTCACTTCAGCATAGCTTAGCCAAAGTTATTAGGGATGTTTTTATCTTTTTCAACTTAAAAATTCCATGTAAATTCCTTTTCAACATCAAATGATAAGAATCAAAATAATAGTGTTATTACTATTTTATGAGTATAAATTGTAATGTCTCCTAACAATACTATTAAATATACTTGTATTATCATTAAAAGGAACAAGAGAAAGAGGGATATAGGAAGGAAAACTATAGGCTGTGGGAAGAAACTTATAAATCATTAGCAGACATTTAATATCAGAATTTAAATTTTAAAATATTAAACTACAAGAGAGCTATAAATCAGGGCTACTGGCCGACAGAGGAGGGGTGTGTATCCCCATTGTGAAGAGAAATTTTGTTTGGAATTCCTTACTGCGAAGGTGAGGAAGAGATCTTTTTAAAGAATCATAAGCTCTTTGGGTGAGAAAAAATGTCATATATATGTGAATCTACATGGTTTCCCTCTGCTAGACAGGATCTTCCCTTAGAGTGTTATTCTGAGATTGACCAACATAGAGCCACAGATAGCAAGGTCTCAGTAGACAAGGACTCCTGAGAATTCCACTCTCTGAGGACATTTATTTGGAGGAGAGAATGAACAGAGCATGTGTACCTTGATGCCTGCTTCTGCACATCAACGTGTTCTCCAAGATCCCAAAACAACCAAGCAAATCAAAAATGTACTTTTGAAACTTGAAAATAATTTCTATGGTAGGTTTTCCTGGAAAGGGTCACAGAGGGACTTTCATAGCCTGTCACTGAAAGGTTTGGAACTTTGTTTACCCTTGCTTTCTTTCCTTGTGTCCTCCTCTGATTTCTGGTCCTGAGACTCCCCGAGTAAGCAAGAGTGCACTTGGCTTCTTCCAGGGGGAACTTTTCCCCTGGAAATAACTCCAGGAAACTATTGTGAGTATAAAAATCTACCTTCTGTAGGAAAAGAGCAGAAGAAATTACAGACATGACATAGGGAGCAAAAAGTTGTACATAGGGTCCCTATGTAGTGTGGTGCTCATTAAATCTTTCTTAGAGATGGGTGCTGTGAACTGACCCCACTACCACCTTATTCCAGAACTTCTGTATCTATGTGGGCCTGAGTAATCTGCCTAGAATATCAGGGAAAAAATAGTGTCAAAGGGACAAATTAAGGAACGGGAGTTCAGAGAATTTAGTAAGAAAGTACTATGAAGGGGTAAAAGCTTTGAAGTTTGATTTTGCTTTTGAGACAAGGTCTTTCAGCTGGGCTTGAATTTACAGTTGTCCCGCTTCAGCCCCTCAGAGTACTGGGATTGTAGACATGAGGCACAAAACCGTGTGGAAGATTGATTTGCCTGTGTGTGGGGTGTGTCTGAGCGCTTTCACCGAAAGGAATTTGCAGCCAAAGAACAGTAAAGGGACAAGAGTAAGACACAAGACAGCAGAAGACCTGGGGCCCACGGTTCTCATGGCTTTTCCAGAAGCTTCGATGCTTAGGAGATGTTGGCAAGACAGAGCAGCAAAGGACAGTTTGTCACTGATGTTTGAAGACAACAAAGCTGAGAGAATAATCCAGTCCCCCCCCAAAGGAGTTGCCCCCATTTTCATTCCCTAACATCATGACAGGAGACTTCTAAACCACACATGCCCAGCTCTTATCCAGACCCTCTTATAACTGATTTGTGATGATTCCTGGACTTTAGCATTTCTTTTCTAAAACTGCCCAGGTGACTCTAACATGAAGTTAGCATTGCAAACCCTACTTTAAAAGGATTGAAGAATTAAAAGAGGTGGAAATGATCATTTGCAAAGCAAGCAACATCATTTTAACATGCAACTAACAAATGATTTTCTTGCAGGAAAATTTCACACATACCAAATATACCCACAGACACTAAAAATACTTGCTTTTTATTTTTATATCAGTAGTATTCCTGATGTGAAAGATTATTCAAAAGACAAACTGATAACAGATGCCTTTGGGTAACTGTATAGAGGTGAAGAATGTTTTTGTGCTATTATTGTATAATTTGTGATCCTTTCAAAAAGATTTACAATTTATTATTTTATAATGAGAAGATATAAATAAGATAGAAAGTAAAAATATGCATATTTAATCATTTTAGATTATATACAATATATATATATATATATATATATATATGATACTTGGGAAGCTATTTAGACAGAAAAAGAGCTTTCACACAGACTAATGAGCCAAGCTTATAAGTTCACCATTGTCTTTAAATATCATTTGACTGTAAAAAAGTTTAACATATATCTACATATTTATATATGGTCTCCTGAAGCTCCTAGCTACAAGGCACTTTATGGTTTTTCAATTCCTATATCACTGGAGGTAGAGACTTCCCTTGTGCCCATGCTGCGAGTGAGAAACCAAAGTCATGGACGTATTAATGAACATGGCGAAGGCACAGAAGCTATGATCTCCGTAGAGGAGCTTCCGTTCTTTCCTTCCACAGAAGCCTGAGAAGATAGGTCTGGTGTTTAGAAGCCTTCAGAGCATGCGCAGAAGGCAGCCCTCACTTCACCGGAAGTCTCGCCTGCTTATTTGGGTGGTAAGGCCAGTGCCTCATGAATGTACGCTTGTTGTCAGGTAAACAGCAACACTCTCCAGACGCATAAAGGAAGCTCAAACCTACAACAGTCCACGAATCGTAAACCGGTCACATGTTGATTATGCCATGGTATGACTGAAGGGTTATTTTCCACTTAAATAACAACAATCCCAGGAGGTGGTGGCTGTCAGGCTTCATTAACCCTCACTTTACCTTAATAGCCATTAGGAACAACAGAGATAAACTTTATAGATGCTAATTGACCCTTGAAGGGAGCCTTTGAAGCTTGCCCACTAGCTCAGAATGTCTTTGAAGTCTTGTATTAGCTCAAGCAAAAACCTGGGGAAATGTACATTAGAGAAGAGAGGCTGGTACCAAGCCTCTGTGCTACCTGAGGAATTGTGACAGCAGGGACAAAAGCATGGCTCACCCAGGCAGCTTCTTAGCACCGGGAGAGCTTCCGTCCCCAAATATCACCATTATTTCCACAGTAAATGATCCTTCTTTATATGGACAAGTGTAATCCTTCAGCGAAAACTTCTCTTGTAAGTATTCAGATATAAACATACATTTCAGTTTTGCATTGTTAGAATGAAAAAGAACTTTTGGGGCCTGAAGAGGCAAGAACTGACCTCTACTCAGCTCCTTCAGGCTGTGGATGAGGACCGGCAGACCCTCACTTCCATAGAGGGTTTGGTACAGTCTCAAACAACAGTTTTGGAAATACAGTAAGTACAGAAATTGGAATAGAAAGCTTACCACAATTTTTCTGGTTGCCTGAGGATAATACAACGCTATTCTCCAGGGTCAAAGATGCTTATTCTATCTTAGAGGAATGGACATTCTTGGTAAAAGAAGAAATAAGTACCTGGGAGAATGGGAAGAGAAAAGGCCTGCTTAACTGTGGCGAACCTTTCCGAGATCCCATGATGGCACTTGAGATAACACCCAGGCTACCACAGTATATATTTCAAAATGAATGGAAAAATCACTTGGAAAAAGTCTCCCGGAGAAAACCGGTGTGAACTGGGTGGAAGAGGACATCTTGGAAAGATGTAGATGATGTAGATTTGACTTGGTCAAGACAAGAAGAAATGCGGCCTGCCTTTTTTTCGTAACTATGCCTGAAGCCAGAAACAGGGAACGGAGGACCCCTTCCAGTCGCTTCCAGTTCCTTAGCTTTATATGCAAAATCCTTCCTCTTTTATCCCTAAGCACATTGGAAAGCTTTCAAAAGACGAGTCATCTTAGCACATTCTGTGTCTTCTGAGAACTGTGGATGAAAGGGGCACATAAATTCTGTTATTATTACTTACGTGAAGTAATTTTAGTTGGATTTCCCTGACACACCTTAGCCTTTGTAATATTTTTAGGGAGTGTGCTTATGTGTGAGTGTGTGTGTGTGTGTGTGTGTGTGTGTGTAAGTGGCTTTAACCCTAAGGCTTTCTTTGATTTATAGGCAGCTCTATAAGTTGTGCTGGGGTGGGTTCAAAACCTGTTTGTTCTGGCACCCCAATAAAGTCTGGTTTCCCATGGCAACTCCAGCCTACCAAGCATAGCCTTGGGGGAAATGCAGGGTTTGTTTCGAGAATGAGGCAGCAGCACCTTTGGGGTGCTATTTTGTTGGGTGGTGGATTATTTCTCAAGCAATCTCCCTCATGAAAACACTGAAAAAAGCTTCAAAGTCTGAGTATCACCCAAGGAAGTAACAATTTCAAGCAAAATGAGCGGTTTTCTGAGGTTTTACTTAGCTGTGGAGTCTTTCAGTTTGCAGCTGCACAGTGACAAGACTTGGTGGCTTGACCTCCTTATGTTTCAATGACACATGCCCAGCCCCTTACAAGCATCTTTCCTAGTTTGTCTTCTAGTTACAAGTGTCCCTGCAAGGTGGGTTCTGTGCTGGCACTGCCAGCTCTTCTGTTTTGGTGCTGCATCTGTGCTTCTTCTTAGGCATATGTGGACATCACAACCACCTGGTGAGCTTCATAAAATTCCCCATGCCCAGCTTACAAGATCAGAAGTTGAACTTACTGGGGAGATAAGGCCAGGCTTGGGCATCGATCTGTCATTCCACAGGTTCCCAGGGTGTTTTCTTGCGCAGCCAGAGTCAGACACCACTGATCTGGTTCAATCCCTTCCTCCCTGAGAAAGGAAGTATTTCCCTTAAGATCCTCACAGCAGGAGGTTCTCTTCAGACCACACACGTTGTCTCCTGTTTACTGAAAATGCCTAGATGTGGTTAATTGTATACTACTATTATCCAAATAAGCTTTATGCTCCTCACACAGTAAATCAGATAATCTGAGTGCAGTTGTTGCCCACAGTGCAGGGTGCTGACTTCCACTACACCAACCAGCAATCACCTGGCTGGCCATGAGGAATGGGACTATGGCTGGGAAAGGAAGAAAAGCGACCACGGAGCTAAGGCGTGCTGCCAGCCTTCGGCTCTAAGGGTGTCTCCTGACATCCTATGCCCTCTGTGATGGAAACGTGACTCATTCCAATCGGCAAGAGCATGCCTGCTTTGTGTTTTGTGGGTTGGCTTTCTTCTTTCTTTCTTTCTTTCTTTCTTTCCTTCCTTCCTTCCTTCCTTCCTTCCTTCCTTCTTTCTCTCTCTCTCTCTCTCTCTCTCTCTCTCTCTCTCTCTCTTTCCTTCTTTCCTTCTCTCTCTCTCTCTCTCTCTCTCTTGTGTGTCTTTTGGAGGCAGGGTCTTGCCATGTAGTTCAGGCTGGCCTTGAGCTCACTTTGTAGCCCAGGCTGGTCTTGAGCTCACAGTGATCCTTCTGCCTCACCCTCCAAAGTGCAGGGATTACAGGCATGCACCACTATGCCTGGCACTGCTATGTATTTTAATTGATATCTCCTTAGTGAGGCATGATGAGGAAAACACTTTTATGAACACTATGTCTGTATATATTTACTTGTCCTCACTTCTCTGTGTGTGTTTGTGTGTGTGTGTGTGTGTGTGTGTGTGTGTGTGTGTGTGTATGCATAACAAAATGTAAGACTTTGGAAACTTCATAAACAAATCAGTTTATGATGCTGCTGCCCCTGGTGCTGAGTGCTCTCAGCTTCTCAGAATATGTCTGTGTTTTAAGCTCTGAAATAAGCATGCCTCAGACTCTCTCTCTCTCTCTCTCTCTCTCTCTCTCTCTCTCTCTCTCTCTCTCTCACACTGCTTCTGGGTCATGTTCACTAAGAAGTAGAATGTGTCTGGAGATGACTTCTATGTTTCCATGTATTTTAATGATTTTCTTTTCTTAAATGATTTCTTTCAAAAAAATATAGTATCATAGCTGAAAGTCTAGAAGAGTTTCTTACATGCTTTTTCTTGTCATTTTTCTTTTGTTTTTTAGATTAGCAAGTTCATATTCATCTGGTACAGTATTGCATTTGCTCTTGTATGACTTACCTATATTCAGAGCATGATGGTGGAGACAGCAGGAGTATCACTACCTGACAGAGAAATCATAAATACAGAGCGGCTCTGTAGCGCCATTCTGCCTTCAAATGAAGGCTGTCGTGGTCTTCTTCAGTGTACCTGAGGTGCGTTCTGGAACTCTCCATTTCACTTAACTCTCAAGCTTTGGAAGCTAGTGTCTATATCTTTTCCTCTTAAGGTTTCCTGTGTACTTGTTAAATATCCTTCCAGAATTAGTCCAAAGAAGGGCAAGAAGTACAGAAAATATTGCTATGTCAACATTCTCTAAAATATCAGTTAGGCAAATGTTGGATAAATATAAATATCTAAAGGATCTTTCCACTTCCCACCTCTGAGGAGGGCACCATGTCATTCCCTTTGGCTGATGCAAGAGGCTAGTGACGTGCTTCACCCTGACTAACTCTCTATGTTGATAGCTGTGAACTAAGTAACTGCACTGAGGACAGCAATCTGTAGTGCTAAAAGCATGCTTGAAATACCTGCCATCTTGGTCTTCTAAATGCATACTGTTTCTAATATATCAGTTACTACTATATTCCTTTTAAAGTAATATTTTTTTAAAAAGATCATAAAAGAAAATGAGAGATAACAAAAATTTAAGATTTCTTGAAAGCATGTGGTGATATTCAATCGTATGTCCCATCTTGTGTAACTGTATCTCCTAATCTGAGCAACAGATTTGACAATGAAAATAGATAATATACCAATCACTGTTAGTCAGAATAACAGTTTATTTTGAAAATCTGTAATGTATGTATTGTTATATGTCATCCTGTTACTGTCGTGCTCTTGCTCTTGTTTCAACTCTTCAAAGTAAATTATTAAAGAAAAAATAATAGTGAGCAGGGTCAGCTCCAGCCCTGGGCATCAGTGCTGCCCCTCGCAATACCAGTTGAAGCTCTTCACTAGGTTGTTGCATCAGGGGAAGGGGATTACTTTTCTCTTTTATTAAAAGTCAACATATCATTAACATAAATAAGAATGGATTTGGTTTGAATTAGTTTGGATTAAATTAATGGTTTGCTTGGTTGGCATCATACATGCATACGCATGGCAATGTAACTTTCAGGGTCTGTAATTGTGGTTGAATGAGGCATCCCAGCTACGGCAGTTCCCAGTGAGGGTGGCTGAGATGTTCTTTGTTTACAAAAGGGGACTGATGCAGAGTACAAGGTGGACGGAGCAGAAATCTCTGCAAGAATTACTGTCACACTTACTTCCTGCTACTTGTTTGTTCAACTTTGCTGCATCCGTCCATCACGTTACTCTTCCTCGAGCAAGCACAGATCTTTATCGACAAGGAAAGGAACTCCCTGAAGCCTGCACTCTTACAGCCGTGGTCTCCCACTCTCTATCCCTTTGTTTCTATTTCCAAATAGCCTTCATAGTTCCCTACACAAAAGTAGAAACCACTGGGAAATTATTCCAGATTCTTTTCTCATTGCATGATTCTCAGAGAAAATGTAGTGCAAGAATCATTTTCTGATTATTGCCTCCCTCCTGAAATTGAAATCACAGAGGTTTAAGGAGTACAATGAGTTGTCCATAGTGGAACAGTAAGGCTGACCACAAAGCAGGACCCCAAATCCCTAGTGTGTCTATTCACGTTGACCTAAGCAAAACGTACTCTAAAGCTAACATCTTATTAAAACAGTCTCATATGTCCTTAGACGTTATCTTACATACATATTATTGGCATATAGGGACTTGGTTGGCTCTTGGTTCCTTACGCTTGCAATCGCTTTCCCCATCACCATTGTCTGAACGCAGAACGATACGTCCTAGATCATGAAATCACCTTCAATACCATGGCTCTAGCGTTTTTCCCAGCAGGAAATCCTGAGTCTCAAAAAGGCAAATGAATTCTCAAAATCACGAAAGGAGCTAGGCTTAAATTTATAAACAATCTGGTTCGTTTCAGGCATACCACTTTTCAAAATTTCATGATAAACATGATTAATCTTGTGAATATCAAGTAGTCCACAGGAGAAAAGAGAGAGTGACTTTTTAAGATGTCTTTTATTGTGCTGTGATAACTGCCTCTCTGCTTGCAGGACTGGCAACTGTCCAATGGGGTGTCAGAGTAGACAACCTTCAGGGTTCCATCTTGTTCTGAGATTTTTTATAAATCTAGCAGCTTTAAGGAGCAGTCAATTGGCTGTGGCCCTCGAGCCAAGGCAGAAGACCTCTGTACTCCCCCAGGATCCCTCAGAGGAGAGTTTTGCCAGGTTAAGGAAAGTTGAACACACGACTGGAAAACAAATTGAATCTTTGTTGCACAAGGAAGCCGATGGTCCTTCTGCTGTGTTTCTCTACACGCATGTAGGCTTCGAAAGAAAGAGAGAAATAAGGAGGAAGAGGAGCTACCTTTATTCAAGCACTGTACACATGTTACACAAAACCATGTGTCATTTTCCTAAAAGAACAGAGTTTTGGGAAAGGACTCTGTACAAATAGCTTGCTGGGAGAAAATGGACCTAAGAGCACAGTTTTTAAATCATAAGGCACCCAGAGACTGTTCTAGCAAGAGCAGTGTGGAAATACGTGGTGATAATTATCCTAGGGCTTACGTGGACCTAGAGCCCTTGAGAAAGGGAGGTATAATGCAGCTTAAGTGCCTCGTTCTTCCTGGGTTTAAGAGGGCTCCAGGCGAGAAAGTGCAGAAGGGGACCGCCCTACAGCAGGGAGAGCTCCTCAGAGAGAATTCTTTAGGAGTGCTCAGCGAGGAAAGCGCACACCTGTTTCCAAAGCTGCTCTGCAGAGCAGCCCTGGGAGGCAAAATGTCCCTACATGCTGCTGGCTGCGCTTTTCCCCACAGATGAAAATGCTCTTGCTATGCATCTGAAGAGACACACTTGCCTCAGGCCCCTGTCCTGGGAACCAGTCCTCCCACCAACTCGAGGAACTGTGGCTTTGGGACCCTAAATACTGGAGATATGGAAAATTGGTGTTTTTTTCTTTTACCCAAGGGCTGGAAGATATTTTTTAACTCAGCAACCTAAACTGCACTCCTTATTGTAAGTGGGAGGGTGAGGATAGGTGTGGGCTCTACATTAGGGTGACATAATAGGGTGCCAGGTTGTGCATGCCTTTCTGAGGTGAGGCCTGTATGTACCAGGGTGTGTCACAGAGGAAGCCACTGTTCAGAGCTCTATTTATTTTATTTTATTTTATTTTTTTGTCTGTGAGCTATTCAGTTTAATTATACCCATGCTGCTAACTTGCTTTTTATTATTACTCTTATTCACTTTAATACCCCCTTCCCTTGGCAAAACACAGAGAAAAGATTCACGTATTATTTGAATAGTTTCAAATTTATGATGCCCCATTAGTTGGCAAAGCTGGAGACTGTTACTGTGAAAATGGTGTAATTATACTTAGGGAAGATGAACACTTTATTCAGCTTCCAGCGTGCAGAGCTTAGGAATTGTTCAAAATGTACAAGTGTTTTACTGATGGAGCAGGGCGTGGGGGGGGAGGACAAAGCAGGGCAGAAGGGGGAGCCGAGTCCCCGGGAGTGAGATCAGAAGAGCGAGACTGACAGTGCATATGTCTCTGCTCAGTTTTAAATTGGCACGTAGAATAACAGATTCTACATGGCATCTCGAGAACAGCAGCTGTCAAAGCTGTCAGTCAGAAGGAGATTGATTGCTTTCAGTTACTTGTGGAACCAAGAAGTTCAGAGATGGAAAAGATCTGTAGGGCCATCCAACGCACTTCTAGTTCCTCTGTTCCAGCAAATTTATTTGTTAAGATCCGTGGGCAAAATAAGGGCAAAATAAGAACGTATTATTATTTAGTGTTGACATAACAGAAACCAGCCACTCATTCATTCCATCACTTCATTCATTTATGTCACAGTCTTCCAACTAAAGAACTTCATGTACTCTGAACCACATCAAGCTCTAAGTCCTGACTATGCAAAGATGTAGTAAGTGACAATTGTCATCCAATATTGATCATTCTGAGCTGGAGAGATGCCATCCCCATCCTTAAGAAGCTCCCTGTCTTTACTGGGAGTTCTGAAAGCCAACAACAGGGTGCACTGAGCAACAGCTGCTCCCGCACAGAAGGTCTGTAGGGACTCAACATCAACATGGCTCAAAAGGAAGGAGCTGGTTGTCTCTCTGTACAGTGTTCAAGGAAGGCAGTTTTCGCTAACACAAAGCTGCCAAAAGGGATCACAGAGAGAAAAGAATGAGTCTCTTTGCTCTGCAGTCAGGATCTCATTAATTTCAAGCCAGTGAGCTCAGAAGAATGATCTTCTTGCCTTCTCGTTATCTCAGACAGAAAAGTCTTGGAGAAGTAATCCAGCTTCATCAAAGACTCCTCAGGTACTAGGAAATATCTATTCCACCTGTTTGCTTCTGTCTCAGTAAGTCCAAGTGGAATTTTCAAATTATAATTTTGTACAGCCAATTTAGCAATTCTAATATGGGGTTATTATTAGCGATCACCAGGAGACAGATATTCTCTGTATGAGGTCCTCAGACAAGCTTGACGGGAACACACATTTTGGGGCCCAATACCTGCTGCATAGTGTCAGAAATTCTGGGATAAGATCCATTAACTGGGACTCTAATGAGTCTTCCAGGTGATTCTGATGGTGAAGATTAAAAACCACTTCTCTGAGGCAACTGATCCATTTCTCAGATGACACACCCGCATGGTTCACTGAAGGAGTTTATTGAGTAGATTGTTTAACTTAGCTATGGGCAGCGTTCAAAAACCCAACACGGGAAGCAAGAGCCAACATTAGGATCACGAGGAGGGGTTACAGACCTAGCTGAAAGGAGCACCGATGGGAGAGGCAAAAGGTTAGTAGAATCGGACAAGAGTTGGGGCTTTAGAGAATGGTGGTTCACTAGCAACGCCATTTCTTCCCCTTGTGGGCCTTCGGAGGCAGCGATGCAGGCAGAAGTGTAAGGCGTGCTCTCTTTCCCGGTTCACTGACCTCTGACCTCTGTCTTCCATTTGTAAACCCAATGAGAAGTGGAAGGGGAAAAAGTATGGAGGTGGTAAAGTTCGAGAAGATCAGCTTCGCAAGGAGCAGACTACAAGAGAAAACCGCAGAGAGTTGGCGGGGAACCGGAGCAGAAAGCGTGTAGAAAAAGACGCTGCACTCTGCCAACTGAACTGCCATCGCCTCTCCTTAACGCTTTAACACACCTCAGCTATATCTCTCTGCTGCATCTGTTGTCTTCCCAGACCTTATGGTTAAGAACCTGTTTGCTGAAAACATCCCCCCAAATTTGTACTCTCTCATTGTATCCATCTTTACATATGCTTCTCCGGCTAGATGAATGAAGGCCATTCTGTTCTTCTACTATTTGAAAAATACCATCTTCTCCTGTCAATAACAGCAATTGTTTCTTTGCTTCGACATCCATCCGCCTGTCTTACTCTTGTTCTTCTTTTGAATCCATTTGCAGTACTACTACTTCAGGTGTCTCCATTCACTAATTTTCTATTCTTCTAGTTGTAATGGTGCACTACGTATCGGCCAGAGAAGGCTGTGCACATCAATCCGATTGCAGAAATGTCTGACCACCACCTACTATGTGTCACACTATGTGCCTCAATAATCAAGGGAGTTTTAAGCACCCTGACTTCAAACATCTCATTGCAAGATCTGTGTCTTGAAGTGAATCTGAATTTTAAGTTGCTTCTTTCTCTCTCTCCCACTCTTTCTTTCTTTCTTTCTTTCTTTCGTCTTTTTGAGACAGCGTCTCTCAATGCAGTTCAGGCTGGCCTTGGGTTCACTTTTGTAGCCCATACTGGTCTCGAACTCACACCGATCCTCCTGTCTCAGCCTCCCAGGTGCTGGGATTATAGGCGTGCACCACCATGCCAACCTAAATTTTTGCTCATCTTTTTCTTTTCTTTTCTTTGTTCTTTTTTTTTTTTTTTTCAGAACTGGGAATTGAACTCAGGACCTTGCACTTGCCAGGCAAGTACTTACTCTACTGAGCTATTTCCCCAGCCCAAGTTACTTCTTCAGGAACTGCAAGATCTTCAATTAAGTTTACTGCATGTGTTACTGGAATGTTCTGGAGAAGGAGAAGCCAGCGACCAAAATTACACTCATGTTTTTACCGTCATGGTACAGTGAAGCACAAAGTAAGTAAGCAAATGGAGGAATGGCTCGGAATTTCGTATTCGTTTATTGGAAATTTGTTTCCAAATGTGAGTTACAAGAAGAGAGCCTGAACACAGTTCATTCTGGAGAAAAGAGACATTGCACCACACCATCTCTTATCTTGATTTCTAGTTACTCTGATCCTGTTCCCTGAACTTCTTTGCTACTAAAACAGAAAATTGACACAGAGCATGAAATTAAACTAACACAAGAGGGCTGGTGAGATAGGTCAACAGACTAAAGTGCCTGTTTAGGCAAGCACAGGGACCACAGCTCAGTCCCTGGCACCACATACCACACCAGCCCGCTCCCCACAGCCCTGAACCAGCCACAGAGTCCTTGTGTCGTGGTGTATGCCTGTAATCCCGGTGCTGGAAAGACTGAAGGCAAGAGAATCACCATGAGTCTGAGCTGGGTAGAGGCCCTGAAAAAGCCACATACATTAAATAATAATAATAATAATAATAATAATAATAATAATAATAATAATAACAACAACAACAACAACAACAACACACTAAAACAAGGTCTGAAAAATCTAAAATATCCTTACAATTATCTGAAAAGTATAGACCCCTCCTCTTAATAATCTGGTTGAAAGGGCCTTGCAGTGGTTCTCAACCTTTCTAATGCCGTGACCCCGAAGTATAGTTCCTCATGTTGTGGTGACCCCAAACCAAAAAATAATTTTGGTGGCTATTTCAAAACTGTAATATTGCTACAGTTATGATTCAGAATGGCTTTAGGAAACCCCTGTGTTTTGGTCGTTTGACCCCCACTGGGGTCGCAACCCACAGGTTGAGAAAGGAACTGTAGGTGAGAAGTTCTCATTCAGCATCCATCTCAGTTGCTGGACTGTTTCAGGAATCAGAATTCCGACCCTAACTTGGTGCTTCTGATTTAGTACATAATTGGTGAAGACCATGAATTTCCATTTCTATTCAGTACATGGTGATGGAGCAAGATGCTGCTGGCCTGGAACCCCAGCTTGGAGAACCACCGGTGTGCTAGACATGTTTCCCCTTTGTTGTGAAGATGAGACCACTGAAACAATGTAAGTGGGAACACTGAGAAAGCAGCCCTAAGACCAAAGCCAAGTCTTCCTTTGCCAGTCCAAGGCCATCTGGGGTCATGGCTTGTGTTCGGAAATTCCCCACAAAGCCTCGTGGGATCAAGAGGAAGAGTTTTTAGCCTTAGCTGAACCTAGCGTGTGTGGTGCTGGAAATAAGGATGTGTGGTTACTGAATCAGTCCACAGATTTGCTTGGCGTCACCTTAATGCAGGTAACCTCGACAGAGTACAAAAGGGACAGAGAAAGACATTGCTAAGTCCCATGCTTGCTTAGCTACACTCTGCCCACCATATACAGTTTCCCCTCTGTGATGTTTTCTTCTGTGCTACCCTGTCTTGGAGCCAGCTGAGTACAGACAGAAACCTCTACTAACTATGAGCTAAACAACCTTTCCTTCCTTAACTTTAGGCATCAGATACTTCGCTTCAGGAATGAGCAAAGTCACTAGGACTTCTCATTACACAATTGATTTTTCTTCTAAGTAGCCACTTTGTTCAGATTATCATAACAGTCATTTGCTCCCCGGGTACAATCCAATTAAGGACTAAAGTCCTGCTACACAAAATGGCTTCCAGACAAGTGATTTCAAAGAGATCTTCCTGAAATCCTCCCCCAACCCCAGAAGCAAAACCAAGAGCCAACACAATTTCTTCTCATCAACTTTAATAAAAGACTAGTGTTGCTTATTTAGTTCACTCCTGCCTCATGGCAGATGCCTCCAAACGAATTGGAAACTTTGAGAAGTTCACTCCATCTCGCTGTGTTTCTTCTGTTCTCTCCATCTGTAAAACGGGGTCAGCTGTATTGTGCCTCGTGTGCAAATCTGTGTGTGGAGAGGTTTAGCGGGTAAGTGACTGCAAAACATGCCACAGATGGATGTGTTATGGAGGGACGCTTAATATCAAAGCGAGATGTCATTTTCTTTCACTCTGCAGCTGTAGTTTGTAAAACAAATGCTTCTAAATTCACAGTATTTTTCTCACATGTACTATTTTTTTCCAGTGTGATATTTTCTCAAAGACTCATGCTGACTTCAGCTTCTGGAACCTTGTGGGTGGATCTGTTAAATTAAAGGCTTGTATTTAAATTTTCTGCATAACACTTGTGGGCTGAATACATCAAAGTGACTGGGAGAAGCAGAGAGGATTTCTAGTTTAGGGAAACTTGGGTTTTATCTTTGTGGGTCAAGGGCAAGCAATTTCAACAAAGCTTGAAAACACACCTGTACCAAAACAGGCAAACAAAAGTATCACTGGTATTGTAAAAAAATAAAATCTCAAAACTAATAAATTGTAAAGTTACCTAACCAGGCATTAAGTGCATCAATAGATAGGTAGATAAAAGTGAGCAGAGCAAATCTATGTATTTAGAATCATAGTATCTTTCTGGAAAGGATTATGATAAATATACTAGATTTAGGTTGTGAATTTTATATTGTAGTTTTGCCTCTATTTCCTGACATGTAGTGTTAAATATGAATTTGAGCCTCAGCTTTTTCATCTATAAAGTGGGCTAATAACATGTCTAATGCATACTGATAGGTCTGTTGTAAAGACTTAATGAGATAAGGAAAATGAAAATGAAAACTCTTTGCAGAGTATCAATCTCATGTAAGGGAGTCGTGTTTTATTTTCTGTTCTTAACCAAGCCCATTTTTTTTTTTTTCTTTTCTGTATTTAGGACAGGGTCTGCAGGGCCTTACTACATAGATCTGCCTCATAGTGATCTTCTTGTTTTCAGCCTCTCAAGCTCTGGGATTGCAGGTGCCCACCACCACACCCGATCTCAATTGCCATCTCAGCACACCCTGCAGGTGGGGCCAGCATGGCATGCTGGGTATCAAACCCTGGGGTGCTACATCTACCCAAGCAGGCACTTTAGTCCACTGAGCTATGAGGCCAGCCTATCAATCCCACGTTTTACAAAGAGAAAAGATGTGATAATCTTATATTTTGAGTAGTCTATGAAAACTTGCTTAAGCCTCCTTAAAAGTAGCTAAAATGATAAAATCTAAACTCCAGGATGAATGTATGTATATGTATTCATGTCTTTTATATGTGTGTATGTCTCTGCATATCTATTTCTGTGCGTGGTTGAAGTTCAAGCATATTTGCAGAAATCTTGTTTAGAAAGAATTAGAAGGAACAGAGTTCTTCTTAGGCATACAAAAGACCTGGTACTAGTAGGTTCACTCAGAAAGCTGATTGCTGTCTCTATAGCAAAGGCCCAAGATTCTCCCACTCAGACCCTTTGACTGATGCAATTTAAGAATAGAAACTTGGAGAAGCTGGCATTGTGTGTAATGAGGCATCTTTTGAAGGATCCCAGAACATGTATGATTGATATGCATTAAATATAGGCTCTCAGTTCATTATCTCAAAGTAGCATCCTTCATTTGTAGCTTTATTTTAACTGTAGCTTTATTTACCTCCAAATTCATAGAGCTCCTTCCAGGAATTTAACTGTCAGTCAGAAAAATATCTTGAAATAAAAATATACATCTCTACATGTTATATTAAAACAATCAGAAGGATCTGGAAATGTTGCTGTCTGGTGGAAGGGAAGTTGGTGGCATTTATGTTTGTGTAAGTCAGACTGAACTTCACCTGAGATGCTCGGGCCTCACAGACAAAGGTCTGAATGGACACAGAGGCCTTGTGGCCAAAGCAGATCGACTAGGGCCCGATACGTTCTTTGAGGATCACGAATCTCACCCACAATCCAAGGGCTAGAAATTCTGTCTTCAGCATGATCAAGAGAATTCAGTGACCACGTCAGACAGCAGGCACCTGGCGGCAGCTACGCACTTGATAATCTCATTCATTTTTTTCACCAGTGAGTTTGGTCAGAGGCATTCTGTTTAGGATTGAGGGAAGCCTTTTAATTCAAATATGGGGAACACATGTGGTGAGGTGGAAGTTATAGTGAAAAAGAAAGGACTTTTTGCTAGCATAATGATGATACAGAAATTTTCTAAGGATTGTTTTCTTCCCAGGAAGATTTCCATGCCCCAAAAGACACACACACACACACACACACACACACACACACACACACACACACACTCCTGCACCAGTTACCCTGATCTTCAAAGCTGTAAACTTTCCACTTCCAGAATCCAGAATTTCTCAGGGGAGCCAGAATTTAGTGTGAGACTCCCCCAACAATGTGGTCTGAGCAGTGAAATGTGCTACTAAGTACCTCTTCTCTACCAAGGATTCTAGTCTTCATCCATGAGCCATTATAGACTACAGAGTTCTAAGACTTTTAAATACATCTTTAAATCAACTTATTTATATGGAAAATGATCCATTGTCAATAGCCCTGCAAACTTTGGTTTTTGAGGGGCTCAGGACATGCTAGTTATGTGCCAAACCCCTGGTTTTATTGCTTTGATGTGTTATGGTTCACACTACTGCAAAGTTGTCTGACCACTTCATTGAAGAACTATGGCACGGAATGCATTCAGAAGGCCTGCACCCCACCTGTGAGCTATCACCGGTCTCAAGTGTCTTCTATCTTGGAACTTAGCCTCACAGAAGAGAAGGCAGTAGATCAAGTTCCCTCCCCTTGGTCTCTGACCTCTTTGCAGAGGCTTGGGAACTTACTTCCCAGTGTTTTATGCCCCTAGTACGGCGCTGTTAAGAGATCGCGCGACCCATAAGAGTCAGGAGCTTGTGGTCTGTAGGTCATCGGCTCCACTCACTTTGCAAAGGACTGAAGCGCTGCTCAGAAGACTTGAGTCAGTCATCAAGAGAACTACCATAAAAGAAGAGCCTGGCTACTTCTTAGCGTCTTTGGTTTCCTGTCTTGGGATGTGATCTCTTCTTTTTGCACACACTCCTATCATTATGACTCCAGCCCTCTGCCAAATGGATGCCAGGGTTATGAACCTGCTGAATTGTGAGAAGAGTAAAGCAGTTTGCTTTATAAAGTTACCCAGCCTCAAGTGTTTTGCTTATAGTAATAAGATACAGACCAATGCTACCTTTTTAGGCAGCTGATTTATGATTGTTCTGAGTCAAGAAATCAATTTTCCTCACACATTATTTTAGAACAATCACAGGAACCAACGTTCACTTCTATAGTAATTGTTACAAAATCAATCTTCATAGATATCCCAACATATATTAAAGTTAAAAGGACAGCGGAGGCTTGCCTTTGCTCTGCATCTGGGGATCACAGCAAAGATCAGCCCTCCGGGGTCCTCACCAGACTACCACATAAGGTGAGTACCTTGCCCAGCTGCTGTAGTAAAGAAGACAATGCAGGAGGACAAAGCTCTGCCCAAGGAGCCCGGGTTATCCAGGGAACCAAGTTCCAAGCTTGGAGTCTTCTCTGGGCAGTACAGGGTGAAGGTGACGATTTCATCAGCATAGCTGGAGATTTTGGAAGCAAAAATGGCAACTCTGGGAGCTGTTGAAAAAGTTTACTTTCTTGAACTTACTGCAAGAATGAAAGATCATTTTCTTATCCCCGGTAGCTACATAGATCCCTTAAAAAATTTTCAAGAATCCTGGAATGGCCTCTTGACCTGCAGACTTTACATGTGAGGTTGTAACTCGTTATCATGAACACTTTGATTACTAAACTTTCATCTATCCCCGGAACACTCTTTTGAGGAAGTGACTTTTTCTGGTTCTGTTTAGGTCCTCTACAGGATTCACCAGACATTTACATTCTGCCCAGTAAGGACTTCCCTGCTCCAAGAGTTACCTTGCGTGCCCTTGTGATGCTAGCTGAGTGGCCTTAGATCCTGAACCAACTGCCTTTGTCCAGCTGTGCCCTGATTCTAGAAATCTCTCTGTCCTTCTCTCCTCTACCCAGCCTCCACTTTCGTTTCTCCTCCTTGGGTAGAGTACTGTGTACTTATCTATGTGTGCATTTCTTTGTTAGCTATTTGTTTTAGGAATAACTTCACAACTTATTATTAGGTTAGTAGAAAATTATATATATAAATATACATATATATATTATATACATACATATATTATGTGATATATGGTTTCTTTTTCTTTAATACATGTGTTCTCTTTATCAAATATTAAATTATTTAATATCACAAATACCTCATTGACAATGCTTTTTTTTTCTTCTATCTTCTCCTCCCCCTGGCATTGGAGATCAAACACAGGGTGCTCTATATCCCAGTCCTTTTTATTTTGAATCAAGTTTCTCTAACCTGCCCACATGGGGCTTGCACTTGACCCAGTCTCCTTGAGTTCTGGTGTTTGGTTACATGCCTCTGTGCCTATCACAGTCCCTTTCTTTCTGTCTTCTCTGAAGATCTACCCTGGTAGTGGAAAAGACAGACATATAAAAACATGTTAAATTAAATTTAATTAACTAATATGCTATTAAACATGATGCTTCTTTTGAGTTTCTTGTATTTTATTCCTTGGAAGCAACAGGGTCACCAGGTAAGAAAGGTAATACACAGCTGTAATCCTTCCAACTACCCTGAAGGCTGAGGTTGAGCCCTGAAAGCTCTTAGCCAGGCCTGGCGAACACAGTCATACTCTTTCAAAGCAAAAAAGGAAGGACTGGGGTTACAGCCTATGGGAGAGCACATGTCTAGCTTGCACAACTTCAATCCCAAATACTTAAGGATGGGGAAAATAGATCAGTATTTTCATTTCTAGTGCTAGCACTGTTCTAAATTTTAGATATGTTTTATTAGAAATTATACCACCTTTCTGTAACCTATGTGCAGTACCAAAATATATGCTCATTACTTACGATTTCTGTTCTCCTACTGTAGGCAAATTATTTAACAGTTACTTTAGAGAAAGTTATGATCTTTCCACCGTTATGGAAATTACCTCCAACTGGGAGATCAAATGTTAATTTCATATGATCTCTTTAGTAATCATTAGAATAGCTCTCTGAATATACTAGACATGGCCTAAACATAGTTCCTTGGACACCTGAAACTAAGATGTGCCATTGATGTTTGGGAAATGTCATATGTCAACTATAGGTTACAGCCTTTGGAGATATGACATCTTTTTACTTTCTACTTGCCATGGTACTTGTTGATACTCCAGGGATGAGGGCCGTGTTACATTACCTACTTGATTCAGAATGGTGCAACCAGTTAATCTACTGCAGGGCAACATCATAGAAGAGAAATCTTTACTATTATGAACCGCTGAGTTTTGGAATTATTTATGCAGCAGCACAACCTACCTCATCCTGATTATGCTATCATCACTTCTTCCTTCTGTGTTACAATGTAGTCACTCGCTCGGTAGCAAATTTGTTGACCTTCCAAGAAGTTCTATTCAGTCACCTGAGGTGTTGCACTGGTGAGAGTAAATAAGACAGATCCTGTGGTCTCCAGGTCTTGTAGAGAAGGCAAGATGTGTACTCAGAAGCACAAAGGAAGACAAGACTTATGGGATGTAAGAATGTGAAAGCAGAGACAGAGTGAAGTTCTCGGGCCTTTCAATCAAGGAACAATAAGTTGCTGTTGGATAGAACGTTACAGTAACTGCCAAGGGCATTTGGCCATGGAGCATGCCTAAGGCATGGGTGGAATCTACATTGGTAGAGGTGGTAGACCTAGAGCCCCTTCAACACCATGCGCATGCGCGGGAACAGATGCAAAGCAAATTCCCAGGCAGTGTGTACACTAGTAGGATGACTGTGATTAGACAGTTATATGGCAGTAATATTACTATTCACTCTTCCAAGATCCAGGCCAAGCCACCTTCTGGATGAGGAATCATTCAATGAAATAAACTAAGCCCTTTTTGTTTCTCAGTGAGAGAGGTACTTGGTTTCTGGGCCCCTCTTCCTTTCATAAAAGACTACATTTTAGTCAGTAGGCACTCTCTCAAAATAATTTATCTCAAGCACCCCAACTTTATATTTATTTTGTTAAAGAATCATATTCAAATTCAACTAGTTTTATTGTTTATATCTTAAATTTTTTTACTATAATTTCCCTAACTTTTCTTACCTCCAAAGCCAAAACTAAGCATTTTTTAAATTGAAAACATTCATATATTTTCAAATTATACATTGTGAGGTACAGTGTGGTAATGTGATATATGTATAACAGTATGATGGTGAAATCAGAAGAATCAGCATTTCCGTTTTCATAGACAGTCATTTCTTTATGCTGATAAAATTAGAACTCCCCTTCGCTATAAAGTATGTAATACATTCTTATAAACTAGAGTCATCGCACTGTATTGTAGGACCCTGGCACTTGTTCTGATCTGTAGCTTTGTCTCTATTTCATGCCCTCCATCTCCCTACACCCACTCTTGTTAACTTCTATTACCACTATTTTCCTTTCGAATTCAACAAACACAGACATTGTTAGCTTGTGTGTTAAGCAGGAGCGCTAGTGGTGGCTTGTATCTAGATCCGGGGACGGGAGACAGGCTCTTTTGGAGATGGCTGAATCTAGAGTATGTGACTGATTCCTGGTGCAATGTGGGGATTAAGCGTGCTGGGATTAAGCGCAGGTGATTATTCGGTCAACTGATCCAGTGATTGGATTGACTCCACCTGAATCCCAGCAGTCTGGATAAGACAAAAGGCAGAAACAGGCTTGTTCTTTTCTCTGTCCTCTGCCATGTGCCGGCTGCCCTGCCTTGGAGCCAGTGGGTTATGGACTGAACCTTCCACATACTGAGAGTTAAATAGGTATTCCTTTCCTTCATTTTGAAAAGTAACCTAAGACTTTTGTCCTTCTGTGCTTAGAGAACTAGGCACTTACAATCCCCTCTCTCTTTCCCCCTTTCCTCCATTCCTTTCTTCCCCCTGACATACATATCCATTGATAGGAGACATCACTTTTTCTGTGGAATTTTCTTTGCTTCATATTGTATGTAGCGATTTCTATTCTGTAATATACCTAGAATAGAGGGAAATATTTATATCTTACTCCTGTTCTATTTTCCCTCCACTTTTACCCCTTCCTAATTGAATGTCCCTGTGTGCCACCCATCCTGCAGAACTAACAATCATCCCTCTTGTCTTGGGCTCTTTCTGTTTACTCAGGCATGGCTCTCTCGTTATATTTGTCCACAGGCAGAATCGGCCACATCTGACCACAGTGGGCACTCGTCCACCATGGCTTTTTTCCTTCTGTGTGCTAACCAGGGGCCCCACATCCCATTCAGCTGTGTAAACTAAAGTCAGATCCTAACGCTGCCAGGATATTTGTGGTTAAACCACTGGACCACCTTGGGATTGTGTTAATTCTGTATTTCGGTGTGAGGGTTGGAGATTGATGTGACTCAGACTGACTTCTTTTTCTTTAACGTTGTAACTGGATACCCTGTGTCAGGTTGGGTTGGGTAAAAGAAAACCAGCAAGTCAGATGATTGGTTTTGCTTCTTTTCCTACTCTACTTGGTTTAAAACTGAGACCTGAGGAAGGTGAAGGGACAGAGAAGTAGTCTACTGGAAGCAGAGGCAACTTTCTTCGCAGCATTCACGTCCACTATAGCCTGAAGGGTCCTTGAAAGAAACCAATGCTGAGGAGAGGGAGGAGCTGGCTGCTTGAGGAATTCATGTTTGCCCCAGGATATGAAAATTTCTCATTAAAAACAACTGAAGAGTACAGTGCAGTGACCGCACAAAAGGTTTATTTGGAATTTAGCTATAGTCAATAGGTTCTGTTTCCCAATAGAGTCTTAAATTTCTTCGGCTTAACCATGTTGACTTAAGCTTGTTATGAAACAGAATCTCTCTCCTTTACTGCCTTTGCCATTGTGTTCTTTTGAGAAATGATCAGAAGTATGTATTCCTGTCTTTTAGATGGTGGGCTATTTCCTACCGTCCATGGCATGCTGGGGCAGAGTGAGTAGGTGTACACATAATGGCCTACAAGTTCTGTCTTTGCAAGATGGATTGATGAATTCAGGCACAAAGTCAGCCTAGGAGAATGGTGTAAACCCATGAAAAGCCCTAGAAATTCTACATCCAGAAAGGGCTCTGGACGTCATCATGATCAACCCCAGTACAAATGAAGGAATAGCATCCAAGAGGGAGACTCACCTTGCTCTCCAAGACAGCAGGACAGTTCAAGGGCAATGCTTAGGGTCAGAAATGAAATTGTGCATGATTTTTAGGACTCAAGGTAAGGAGAGTCAAAGAAAGGCTAAGGGACTGTTTTGTCTCAGTGGACAAAACCAGAAGAGAAAAGTAACAAGTTTTTGTTTGTTTGTTTTTTGTTTTTTTAGAATCATTTGAGAAACAATTGAAATGTAAGGTGAACAGGCACCTTGGTAAGGGATAATTATCTGTTTGTAGTAATGAATCTAGTAATGGAGAAATTGGTAGTAATATGATCATGAATCAACACTTATTTCCAAATTTTCTGATGCTATCATTATTCATATTATATAAGGGAATGTCTTTGACAGAATTAACATGGTAAAGTACTCAGACATGGTGTGATCTTATGGAAAGTAATCTTCTATAACCACTCAGGTAAAAGTCTTTCCATATTATTTAATGTATTTAGTACAAGGTCTACAGGGTCTCACTACACAGATCAGACGCACAGTGATCCCCCTGCTTTCAGTCTCCCAAGCTCTGGGATCACAGGTGTGCACCTTCATGCCCAATCTCAGTTGCTGTCTCAGTGCACCCCAGAGGGAGAGCTGGCATGGCACGCCAGGGATTGATTCCCAGCCCTGAGCCTTCCTAAGGAGGCACTTTAGTCTGCTGAGCTATCTGGCCAACCCTTGTCTTTCTATAATTTTTGCAATCCCTCTTTGCATTGAAAATTATTTTTCTACAAAACAACAACAACAACAACAAACTGCTATTTTTAAGAATAGTTCCTTACAGAGAGCTCTTGTAAATACAGGGTCTCACTATGCAGTTAGGCTTGCCCTGTGCTCACTTTGTAGCCCTGGCTGGTCCCAGACTCAGTAATCTTCCTGCCTCAACCTTGAGTGCTGGGATTGCAGGCATGAACCACCAGGCCTGGCTCTAACAGTGTCCTGTATGGAATTTGGTCTTCTTCTACCTGCAACCTTCCATCAACAACTGTTGGAGAGTCACAGTATCTTTCCCCAGGGTAATAATGGTACTTCAGTATCTTTTCCTGTTCTTCTCTTTGGCTTCTCTCAAGCAAAATGGAATGGTAGCGCATTAAGTGTATGTACATGCAATAATTCAGGGTAGAACTTATTTTCTTACAAGGCGATAGCACCTTAGATGGGTTTTCCAGTGTAAAGACATCCCTCCTCACCATTTGTTTTACTCACCATTCGTCTCCCATAATCTGGGGCAGGGCTCCTGTGGAATGCCCTTCAGCTTATGTGCACTGTCTCATTCTACAAAGCACTTCTCTCCTACTACCATGTTGCCTGTCCAGGCATTTGTGCCATGCTAGCTCTCTGGTATAGTGCTACGCTTGGAACTCCTCTTGGACAGTTTCATTAGTGGCTGGGTATTTTCCAGTTCTATGTTGACTCTAGCTCAAGACAATATAATTTGATGAAAGGAACAGGAAAATTTCTTCAGAATTCTGTCAAATCCCTGAAGCCACTTACAATTAATGCTTTCCTAGAATGACAGTATGGAAGCACTGATATTCACTCACATGAACTTCCACCTAACAACCAGCAGCTGGAGAGCAAAGCAAGGCACAAGACCTCAGGCACAAAAACACAATGAACTTAGGTGGCAAAGTCTCTAATGCCAAATATACCCATCACGTCAACCAGTGGCTGGACAGAGAGGAAAGGTGACAGGCTTGACAAGAAGGAAAACCCCAGCACAGACAGTGGGTTGACAATAAGATCATAGTAAGCTATTCTGAGGAGATCACCAGAAGTGGTCACATGCACTTTGTTCAATATCAATGAAATTTGAGAACACACTGTAAGCTCAGAATGGGCTGAGGCTTTATGGACCCTAGAAGTACAGGAAATTTAACAACCACAATGTCTTCCCAGGGCAAAGTCCTACACAGAGAAGCAATGACAATAAAATTAGGCACAAATGCATGTAGACAAAGAAGATAGGGATAGAGGAATGTGAGGGATTAATTAGAATGAGATGTCTCAAAAATGAGCCCATGGTATTTCTTGGCTGTTATAAGAAAATAGCACACACAAAAGTTGACCAGTAGGAAACTTTGTGATACCAATACATTTCAACACATGGGACAGAACGTTGATGATACTCAACAAAATGTGATCTCAGGATTTTAGGACCCACAAGACTTGCATTCATGCCCAAAGGGCAGGTGTCCATTTAAAAAAAAAAACTGAGGACGTATATTTTTTCCCATGAACCATTGTGCTAGACACAAGCTTCAGGAAGTCAAAACGATTCAAGACATACCACCATAAGGTGTAGGACTGACTATAAGGTGGGGGCAAGGAGAAAGAGGACTAGATGATTATTAGCTGAGCACAGTAGGTAACAGGAGTATCTATAGCTTAGCCCTAGAAAACCCAACATGAAAGGGATGAGCTCACATCTAACACATTAATATCCAACCCGTGTCATTATGCTGGTGGTGGTATTAGGATTATTTTTGCTAAGCTGAGACCTTTATGAATGCATTAGCGATTAAAGAAAATTAATAATTGTGGGATACACTGTTCTATCAGTCTCTGTGTCATAGGGAACTGAGGTTCATCTTGAGAAGAAAGGGCATACTGATATAATGCTTAAAGGAAAAGCAAAGACCTCCACAGTCTCCAACTGAATCAAAGTATCATGAGATAATTTGTTTAAAGATATATATATATATATATATATATATATATTTCTTTTTATTGAGGTAACCTAGAAATAATGTAAAATGAAGTCGCTTTGATGTAGTAACCAGGTCGTGATGGTGAAACACTGCCCTAATAAAATTATAAGACCATAGATTTTTTTTTTTTTTTTTTTTTTTTGAGAAATAGGTAAAATTCTGGGGCTGGACTGGGAAATGTAGAAGGTGAGTCTGAAATAATTCATCATAATATAGATTCCTTACTATGAGAGGATTAGGGCTAGAACTTGGGCTTAATAATGCCAGTACTCTAAGCATCTTCCACGTAGCTTGTTTAACCCCTGCGTGTCCTTCCTTTGTGAGGTTTGTCTACATTGCATGCAGGTTTCTGTTTAGAGGACCTTTCAGTTCACTGCCCATCTGCTTCGTAGTTAGGCATGAGTTTCTGACAAGGACATCTGTTTCTTGGGCTCTTACATCTGATCCATTGTGAGCTCCCTTCATATTGGCAGCAGTGACTTCCAGCCTCCCTCTCCTTGGGATGGATTCAAACAGGTGTCTTAGAGGCAAAAGTCCCCTTATCACATTACCAAATGCCTTGACATGTGGTAATGTCCGCTAATGAAATCTTCCCTGAATTGGTGGATGATAGATGTCCAGAGAGATTATTTTCCATAGGACCTTTCAAAAATCAGTTATGAGTTTTACTTCCTGCAGTAATCAATCAATTAATTAACTTAACAGATTCAAATTAACATCTATCTAGACACTGAACAGAGAGAAAGCACTAAGGCACCTTTGAAACTTTTATTCCTCCTCTAAGGAGCTGCCAATCTCTTGAACCCTGTCCATCAAGGGCTGCGTGTAAAGTCCAAGTTTTGTCCAGGCTGACCGCATTCTACACAGGACAAGATCTGTTTTCAGTCCAAGGGCAAAAGTACACTGCAATGGAATGGCAATTCAGTAGTTATCTTTTTTAAGAGATATTATTTCTAAAGAATTATGATCCCTCCAAGCACATTAAAAAAATGGGATAGACAATATGGAAGGGAAGCAGACATTCTTTTATATATTTTTATTTCATTTGTTATGCTTGAAGACATAGCAGAAAAAATAAATTCATTTAGCATATTGATATCACACGGCATATATATTTAACATATGTGTCTTATAAATTGAGTTATACTTCAGAAGGATTTCAAACCACTGCCATGCACCTTCCAGGCTGATACCATGGCTGGTGGCCTCCTTGTGTAGTCACACAACCTCCTCCTTTGTTTGTCTCAATTAGAGTCCTTGTACACTAAGCTGCTAGTAACCGTGGGTTGCTTCCTCCTGTGGAGGTGTATGAGGGATGGAACCTGGGGTGCTTTACCTCTGACTGTGTCCCTTGTATTTTTATTTATTTTTGAGTCAAGGTCTACTAAATTGCCCAGATTAACATCAAACTTGCAATCTTCCTTTCTCCACTTCCTAACTGACCTAGTTGAAAAAAAATTTTTTTCATGTTATTTTTGAAAGAGCTATGTAGCATCTTATAACCACGTCAATCTTTATTTTCGTGCCCAGTATAATATTTGCCTAGTGAAAAATTTTAACTGCAACTTCTTTGTTGAATAAGGAGCACAAAGGTATCCATGAGAGTTGAAATACTTCACACCCAGGAAAGGCAAGCCGATCCTGTCACCTGCCTGTGCCAAATTTCAGAACTGAGAAGCATATAGGAAACGACAGCTGAATCTAGTGTTTGACCAACGCCCCTCCCTGCCACTTCTGAAGCACTCATGGGTATGTTTGCATTTTTTAAAGTATTTATTTCCTTTTACATTGTAGTATTAATTTGACTTCAGCTTACTGTTAAAAATTGCTGTCTTCAAATTCTCTCTCTCTCTTCGTCTCTCTCTGTCTCTCTCTCTGTCTCCTTTTTTCTTATTCTGTCTGATTCTATTTTGGCTCTCTCCATCACTCTCTGTCTCTGTCTCTGCCTCTGATTCTATCTGTCTCTATCTCTTCCTCTCCCTTCACCTCCTTCCTCTCTCCCACCTTTTCTGTTCCTCTTTTTCTTCTTTCTCTTCCTCTCTTTTTCTTTTACTTCTACCCATTTTACTTACCTAACTAAAACCCAACAGATACATTTATATTTTTCTTTGTTATGCTTTTTTTCCTTCCTGGAAGAAAACTGCCAAATGTGGGATACATCTTTCTTATATCTATTTTACTACACATATCTGTACACAAGAACAAGGAGATGTTATGTAGCTAAATGTTGTATAGGTAAAGTTTACAGAATTGATGTGTGTTTTCTGAGACCTTCTGAGGCTTGTCCTTTGTCCTGACATCATTACTGGTTCTATTTTCATGGTGGCTGCTTTAAAAATGGTCCCAAGTTCTTTGCTCATGATTTTGGAGGGGCACACAATACTCCAGCTCAAGTGATAACAGAACCCTCCTTTCTTCCCCTCAAGTTGGTCTGGCATTGGACTGATGAGTCAGTCAGACATTTCAGTTTGAGACATGCAAAACAGGCTCAGTGCCTCTATGATCACAGAGAGGGAACTGTGAGTCTAGAATTTTCTAGCAGCCGTAGTCCTGACCAGGAGGTAGGAAGATATGACCTGAATGAGAAAATAAGGAATCAGGAGAAAATCTGGAGAGAGAGCTGCAAACCTGGATACCCTGGGCTGCAGTCTTCTCTGAGATGGGCTGCCCCTCCACAACGTGAGGTGCTGGCATGGCGTGCCTCGGTTTATCACACTTGGGTTGCACAAGGGCTCTGGCTGTACTGATCAATTGTATTCACTAATGGACCATTATTTTCTTCTTGGAAGAATGTGCATGCTGACATTGGTTGCAAACCAGTGTGCACTGCTCTGTGATCGAAGAATGGCACAGGCGATTGCCGTTCCTACCTCCATGCTGTGAGGTAAGCATTACGGTTTGCAGCTAAGGGATTTACAGGTCATTAAGTTGAGGCTCAGCGAGCAAGAGTGATTGATTTTTTATTTTACTGAGCAAGTACAACACCAACACCACCAACAACAAAAAAAAACAGTGAAAACAAAGACAGAAACAGAGTAACGCACAATACATATGGTAATAATTTCAAAACCAGAATGAAAAATAATTAACAATGAGTGTCATATTATACATTTTTATCATCACATCTTTGGTTCAGATTAAGAGATTGGTTAATGAGAAGTAGCTACTAAGTGCTTCAACGCAGAACTAAAATCTAACGCTTTCTGAATTTGAAATGCGTTTTGCTGCTCCCCATTGTCTCCAGCTATTCGTGAAGGAATCAGATATATCAGGTGCCAGTCGCTGAGTGCAGCAGTGGGATTTGGTAGAAGCCCATCGCCTGGTCAATGACTTGCGTTCCCGCTCCGTGACCCTGGAGATGCTGTAACTCTCTTTGCTGAATGCTCCTTTTCTATAGAATTCTAATTTATGCAAAGAACACAGAGTCACCATCAGATTGAGATCAACTTACAATTTTCTAAATATGGTATACATTTCCAGAAAGCCCCCTACACATATTGTTTTTGTATTCTGGGCCAGACAGGTGTAGGATTATGGAAAATAGTTAAGATTTCCATGTCTGTGGCCAAAATAATAATAATAATAATAAAAAGCCGAATGACTTGCTGCAGGACTGAGTCTCCAAAATCAAACTAGCAATTGATAGAAGACAATTAAATTATTGATCAAGCCAGTGTGGTGGCGCACGCCTGTAATCACAGCACTTGGGAGGCTGAGGCAGGAGGATCGATGTGAGTTCAAGACCAGCCTGGGCTACAAAAGTGAGCTCAAGGCCAGCCTCAACTGCATAGTGAGACCCTGTCTCAAAAAGACATAAATAAATAAATAAATAATTGATCAATACAAGTGGCCTGAAATATCACCCATAGCAGTGAGCTTTCATAATTTATTATTTCCAAAAGTTATCTCATTATTAATACATTTTTATTATAGTATAATTGAGAAAAAATATAGTAGTCCGACTTGAAATTATATGGCATTATTTTCTTTATGTTATGGTTTAAAATTGACTTTCTGAAGTATTATACCCTGTAGTGACTCCTGAAGCAAAATTTTACCTAAAGGCAAAGAATGGACTCTTTAAGAAAGAATTCTTAAAGTATTTTCACTCATGAAAAGAAGAAAAAAGTTCTACTAACTTAAAAAAAGAAACTTTTTAAAACAACTGCTGTTTATCTACATACCTCGTAGGTGCAGTCAGGTTTTTAACACATCCCACATGCACCTAGAATTTGACTGAATATTAATAATTTTCTTTTTCTACTATAAATACCATGTTTTGAAGATCCTGATTGGTTGAGCTGTTGCAGTTTCCAATTCGCTTGAATACTCTATTTGTTTCAGGCTTTCTCCTGACGCAGCTGCACAGGCATATTCAAACCTGTCTGAGGAGTGGAAGGGAAAACGTGGATCCGTCCAGCTGAACAACTGGCCTGTTACTTATTCTGAACACTGATGCAGGTTGAGCTCTAAAATTGAACTTTTCGCTCTTTGTAGATTTGGGACAGGAAGCAAGACTGAGTTCTGAAATGCTGGTTACTTTCAAGAGTCAAACCAAAGGTTAGTTTCTAATTGCTATGCCTGCTCCCTTATGTGTATAGTAGGGAGCACAATCTCGCAGCCTGCAGCATATACATAATAACCTGTGGCCTTTGAAATTTGTAAGGCATTTTTTCCCCATAAACTATACAAGCATTCATAGGTTTTTACTGTAGAGTTTGATGCTAAGTACAGATTCTTACTCCTTTTGTTTATGTATTTGGTACAAGGTTTCCCTGCATAGATCGGACTCACGGTGACCCTCTTGTCGTAGCCTCCCCAGTGCTGGGATTGCAGGCTTGCACCATCATGCTTGGTCTCTATGACTGGCACAGAACACCTGGAGGTGGGACCGGCATGTCTTGTGGTGCTGGGGATCGAATCCTGGTCCTGATGCTTGCCTAAGCAGAGGCTTAGTCTGCTGAGCTATCTTGATTTGCTATTCACTTCTAATAATTCATCTCACTGTCTAAGTAAAGGGCGTGTGGACAGGTATAGCCAAAATAATATTTACCACCACCATGCTTATCATAAGGGCATACTTTGTACACAGTGGAGGATGGCTCTGCTGCGCAGGGGACAAATGAGCCACGTGAGGTGGCTGGATACACCTGGAGACCAAAGCGTGAGGTGAGAAAATCAGACATGAGACAGCTTAAGGATCGCATGCCTTCTCTCCTGTGGGAAACTCAAGGCATAAAGAGTAAAATAAAACCAGCTGATGGAAGACAGGAAGAGAGACATTATGCACAAGGGAAGGGAAATAGAGCTGGAGTGAGGAGAAAGCAGGTGGAAGTGGTAAAAAAAAATGTGTTATGTACACGTGTGAACTGCCCACAAGAGATGCAATCATTATTGTATTGTACACTTGTGCCACTAAAAGTGAAATACTAAAAATTGAAGTCTTGTTCACTAATTTCTATGCCTACTGTGTGGATAAGTGAAATAGATGAGACTTCTAGGTGTAAGCATCATATTGTCTTGCTAGTGTGAAAATCTGAAAGAGAAAATAAAATCTAAAAGGTAGAATAGATATGGTGAGAGGGAAAGAAACTATTCAATGGAAAGGAAAATTTAGGATGAAGAAAAGAACAAAAGAAAGAAGGGAAAAAGATATATCCATGTGTATAATAAGGCATTTTGGATAATTGCACTAGTGATTTCTGCTAGTTTATTGTAAGAAGCAGTTAGTGTTTTTTTTTTTTTTTTTTTTTTTTTTTTTTTTTTTTTTTTTTTTTTTTTTTTTTTTTTTTTTTTTTTTTTTTTTTTTTTTTTTTTTTTTTGGTTCTTTTTAATTTCTTATACTTTTTAAATCAACTTTTCAGGTTTATTTCTGGTCACCTAACTAAGTAATTTGGAGATAACATTATGCAATACAGCAGCCATTGTCAAATGCCTATTACTTTCTTTAGTGAAACTTTTTATCATTTCTAATTTTTTAACCATTTTGTATTCTTTGAAAACTAAAAAAAAATCAAAAATAATTTGTCTGTCTAACAGGAATTTATTTATTTAACCCTATACATAGAGGATGCAAATCAACCATAAATATATGGAATTAAACACTGTTAGCTATCATGATGTAGCTTTGGTGAGAAAAATATATTTGAAACTACATGCTATATCATTTCACTGTTGACAGAAACGTGCATGTGTGTATATGTGCCTCCATGCTTATGTGTATATATACACATACACATACAGATACACAAAACAGCTAAGATACAGAAAGGTACAACATAAACTGAGCTTTTGTTTACACAGTTTTTTCCTTTGTTCAGTTTTTGCTTACTGCACTGAATTGCTCTGTGCACACCTAACGTGTTCGAGGAATTAAAAAACCCATCCCCACACTGTCTCAGCACTTGATGTGTTTCATAACCAAGTGATTCAAGGACTGCTGGCTGCAGCTTCTTTGGAATTGCAACCGTCTTGCTGAGTAACACGTTTGGAAACATCTCAGCGGGCGAGCAGAGCCCAGGAGGGTGCACCTGGTCCACACGAAGCTCCTGCGCCTGCACTTTTTCTGGCCGTGCGCTCCTCAAACACTGCACTGATGGCAGCCACCTACAGGTGGGTGCTTTCTGCTGCCTTTAGTGCAATCTGCAGAGAGACTGACTCACTCTCTGAATCACTTTGCGAGTGCTGTGACTCTCTGCGTGGTTACCCACAGGCATGTCTGCTGGGCCTCAGTACCCTGGGGGAAGCTTTATTTTAATGTATTTACAGAGGGTTTTCCAGCACAAGTAAAAGGTTTTTGAATGACTGAGAGAGACCACACACCCTCGCACTCCTATCTGTTTACAGTCCAGAAGGACCTGGGCGAGCTGGCCTCTTGGGCTTGTGTCCTTCTTTGGCATCTCTGGGTATTTTCTAACTTGAAAGTTGGAATTTTGATTACAGGACAGTGTCTCCTATTTCAATCATCTCTATGGTTCTGGCCTTTAAAGCTACCCCCAAAAAATGCCTCTAACTGTTTTCCAAAGCAGGCTACAGTTACTAAGATAAGAGCCTGCAGTTTGTGGCCCGAGGCAACTGCAAGGCTTCTTCTGGATCTGAGGGCAAAGAAGCATTCATAGGTTCCATTGTGTGTACCCCTCATGGTGACCCTATGATCCCCTCAGCTGACCCTGCTGGAAAGACATTGCTAGAGTAATCAACTTATATGGTAAGACAGAAACTTGTGCAGAACTTAGAAAATGTGATGGAGACTGTGATACATACTGAGGATAGAAAAATCTATCAGAAACAAACAAACAAACAAACAACCTGGCCTTTGATATCTGAGAAACTATGAAAGGACATGGTGTGAATGAACTGGGTGTTTGTACAGTCTGGAAACACAGGTGCATACACAAAATAATGCATGCGTAATATCAAGGATGTGCCCAATATTTGAAATCTGTACTATATAATCCTTATCTCTTGATTTGATAGACAACGACTGTCACCATTTCCATAGGGACAATATAGAGATTCTATATTCCGATGAGTAATTCCCTCTTCCCAATGAAGACACAGGGAGAGACAAGAAAAAAGGTTTCAGAGACTGAGTAGACGTTCATAAAACAAAAGAGCTGAAGAAAGGCGTCGCCTCTACAGGAAACACTAAAAAAGAGGCATAGATCCTTTTCC
Organism: Myocastor coypus; assembly: GCA_004027025.1. Lineage (NCBI taxonomy): Eukaryota > Metazoa > Chordata > Mammalia > Rodentia > Myocastoridae > Myocastor > Myocastor coypus. The sequence goes on along the minus strand of PVJA010006944.1, from coordinate 3,810 downwards.
AGTTTTCTTCATTAATTATCATTTTGGTAACCAGAGACTTGACAATCAATATATTGATACTAGTAAGAAACACAATCAATAGACATTCAGGAAGCAATGTGGACAGTTGCCAGCTGTAACAATTTGGATTTTGCAAACATAGAGTACAGATCAGAGGTGTACTTCTTTGATAATCTGTCTTAGACTTCTAGAATTTCCAGTGCTACATTTATTATAGATCACAGCCTATGGAATCACAGGCAATGACTTGAAAGTCCCTTGTTGAGCTGAGGTGACAGGGGAGGATTTCTATGGCTACTGTTTTTCAGCCTGAGACTTGAAAGCTTGAAAAAGTCAAAATCTCGAAACAGATTGAGGTTGAACAAGACCAAAGTCCTGTCTCAGTGCTCAAGGTTATAAACTAAAGAAGGAGTTTCAGAGACTCAATGCCCACCACTTGGATACTAATAAACACACCAGTGCTACCCTGACCCAAGCCTAGCAAATCCAAATTTCTATTTGCAAATAGCCCTAATATAATTTATATGGTACCTGTTTGCAGGTCACAAGCATTCTGTCACATGTGAGTAGACAGAATGTAAGCCAGTGCCTCTCTAATGTTGTATCAGCTGCAATTATGTAAGAAACAGTGACTTCTGGTCTCTGGAGATAAGAAAGGCAATGAAGAAAAATAATTGCCATCAAGAAGTAGGGCCACAGAGTCAGAACCATATAAAAATGGCAGTCATATGAACCAACAGCAGATTGGTGGACAGAATGATGAATCAGAAAGGTTTAGAGGACTAAGAAATAGAACCCTATGAGTCAGATAAGTAACTCTGAGGGTGTGTTTCATCTTAGGAATGTTCCCATAGCATTATCTACGCACTAACTGGAAAGCAATGTACATTTACAATGTAGATTCTGTATCATTCCTTACCAAATCAATGTATTTTGAGGACAGGTCAGGTGGCCAACAGTTTCCCAATTCAGTAGAACTTTCTGCTTTAAAGTTATGGGGCAGGGAGATAGCTCAGTGGAGTAAATGTTGGCCTGGCAAATACAAGGTCCTGAGTTTGATCCTTGGTACCTCCAAAAACTAAACAGTAATAATAAAAATGAAAAAAGTTATTACACCCTTGTTTAGATAGTAGAATAACATTAGTATACGAGAAGGCTCCCTGAACACAAGCCATGAGGGCTAAGGTCAAAATGAATGGAAGAGTTTCTCCTCGAGAAGACTTCGTGGATAACAGTTTTGTGTTGCCCAGCACTGATGCACTTGCTAGGAAATGTTTAGACTCCCTGGCTGTGCTTATTGAATGCTGTGGCATGCAGTGATTGATCTCACGACAATCAGAACACCCTCTCTTGCATGTCCAAATCTCTAAAGTACATGATGAAAACCCAAACTCAAACTCCCTACTTCTCTGCCAGGATAATGTGAAAGTCAGATAAAACATATTGAATATTGCTAAGGCAGAAAAATTGATCGTATCAAAAAATTAAGTTCATGAAACTGAAATCACACCTCAGGAACCTGTGAATACAGGCAAGATAGGAGAATAAGGAGATACGGGAAAAAATGGAACGGCGCTGAAACTGGGAAGGTTTAGATTTGCAGCCACTCATTAGCTGTGCGGATGTCAGATGATCATTTCTTCTCCCTGTGTGTATTTTCTCTTATGTAAGAGTGAATTTAAAAAAAATGTTGCCTGATATTTATCTCACAGAATTGGTAGGTGTTAGTGAATAAATAAATATATCATTATAAAATTCCACTTAAATAAAATGTGTTATTCTACATAATTACTTCTCGCTTTATGATATGAAAAGACGGCGGGTGGGAGTCAGCCTGAAACCAGGTACTGTTTGCTTTAGAAACCCTTCTGTGGCCCTGGAAGTGCCAGTCAACAAGCCTTTGCATTGGCTGAAATTGTTTATCCCACACACAAATAAAAATAACCTGCAGCTGCAATGTTAAAGTTTGTTTTTGACTTTAGCTTTGCGCCCAAGAGCCCTTGAGAATTTCCCATGCGCACATTCGAGAGCAGGTGGTCAGTGGGAAATTCCCATGAGTGCCCTGAACACTGTTGTCGTCGTTAGCATTCATCAGGGCTTTGTTAGACCCCTACAATTTCTTTTCTTGCCGTATTTTCCTGTGTCTCTTTTTCTTGCTGGTGTGTGTGTGTGTGTGTGTGTGTCTTTGTCCCAGAAATCACTCATGGCTTCTTCTGCACTAACTCTCCTCCAGTTCATTACCTCCAAATCCTGAATCTATAGACAGTGTTCATTTGTTGTCTGTCCAGGTTCTAGAAAAGGGTCAGGCAGTGGGGATCCCCAGCAGGAAGTCACAAGTAGGGAGGAAAGAAAAGTGAGGCTTTTTGCTCTGGTCCCCAAGCCCTACCAGACCCCCGCTCAGATGATCACTGACATGTCATTGTGCCAGCGGCTCTGAAGGTTTCACTTTTGCCGGGTTCATCTCTTCCATCTTTTGATGCTTTAGGCCTCTGGATGGGGACTGGTTACCAGTTTCTCTGGTCCCAGATTCCATATAATCTCTTACACCAAACCTACACTTTGCCTATATGCTTGTCATCATGATGATGTACAAATAAACTAATCTTGCATTATTCTCATTGGAGTAAGATATCTGTGTCTTGTCGTGACCATTACTGATGCAAAATAAAGTGGGCTTTGAGAAAGTAAACCAAAAGTAGTAATGTCTCTGCAAATAATTTGCCACAGAATAATCCCATCAAATATCTGGTCTTCTCCAGATGCAGTAAAATAAAAGTATTGGAGAGTTGCGTGATTTTTAAAAGTTCCTTTTTCAGGCACCAACTAAAAGTAAGAGAAATCACTGTAGAAACACGAGGCTTGCTGTGATTGTCATTAGCTGCAATTTGCATACCTGTGTTCGCTTCACTATCATTTCATCAAGCGAGACTCCAGGCATATGTGCAGGTGACAAGGGAGCTTTCTGATGTTTGAATTACTCTGACACTTATTAATATATGTGATTCCTGGTGGGTGGTGGTTTGGATCACTGTTTGCTTATTTGGAAATGGTAGGAACATTAAATTTAGAAATGCCTGATTTGTTGGCCTGTGTTGCCCAAATCTGAATGGCTTCAAAAATGAAATGCAGCTTTCTGTTCTTGTAGACAAGTCATCACCATCTATCAATCAACCAGCTGTCTGGGAACACTGACTGTCACTCATGCTAACGCCAGCCTCTCAGTTACCACTGTTTTGACTCTGGAGGCAAAGAAAAGCACTCCGAGGAAAAGAAATGACAGAGAGAGTGTGGCCATGGCAGCCGCTGACTTGGAGCCAGCAGCGATGCTGTTGGCTGCCTTCAAAACAGTGCTGCTATTCTGTCAAATTACAGCTCCTGAGGAAATCTCCCTTGTGGGAACCTGAATCATAGAACTTGTAGTTTGCGCTTTCTGTTCTCAGGAGGACGTACTGAGCAGACGGGTAACCTGTCAAGACTAATTCAATACCAAAACACTGCTTTCCTAACCCGATCAAATCTGGTTTTATATATTACTTGTTTTGTTTTGTTTTTTCTTCTTATCACTGTATCTATATTGCTTTCTAATTTAAACAGTTTAATAAACTATCACGTTTATAGAACGAGTGATATTTACACAATATACAACATCTTATGGGTTGTTTCATTTCTTCTGGATGCATCCTATCCTGACCATTATCATGCACACCTGAGAGGTGGCAACCTTTGCTGAGTGACGCCTGTGCACACAGCCACGTTGCCTAATACAAGGCCAAAGATGCATCCAAGGCATCTTCAGATGTGTTCACATGC